>MJUU01063147.1:31727-44315 GCA_002080025.1 Modiolus philippinarum
CCCCCCCCCCCCCCCGAAAATCAAATGGTCGTCCCTTTAATCACAATTCATATGCAGTAAACCCTTTCATGATAACTCCGGTCCTGAACTGTAAAAATGCTATCATATGCCTTTGAGTGGGTACAATGCATCGTCATAATCTATGTAACCTCTTGATTAATTGACCTACAACGTAATTTTGTAGGGAAGTTTTTTTTTATTTCCAATCAAAATCGTAGAAACACAGTTATTGTGAAAGGTTCTGTTCAAGATGTGATATTTACCAAGCGGTTGGAACAACACATCATACACCCCTTTCCCTCGTGGGTTCTGTTTTCTAAATAATATTGATTTTAATTTCAAAACATGATTTTTTTGCGTTACATGTATAATAATTATACATGTATTGAGCTTACGGACAACTTTTGGACAAAGAGCAACTCAGAGATGGGATGTTGTCCCCTTGACTTTTACCTTATTTTTGTTCTTATTCATATATTTGCTTGGTTTCGAGCTTGATATAATCGAATTTTTCAAACGTGTATTACATTGCATATTTATCTATTTTATTTAATAATCCGATATATACGAACGAGTAGCATTCTTGAACAACACGAACAACGTATATTTATAAAAAAAAATCAGTTACGTTTAGGTATAGATTTCAAACAGAAAACAAAACAAGTCAATCAATAACAATTCCCTAGTCAAAAGCCTCGTTAAATGCCTTGCTTCTGTAATAAATTTTACATTCTATTTACGTGGAAACATATATTCTTGAGCAACATTTTATTACGTTACTTTACACCTGCCACTGGCAGATTACATATCTAGATTTGTGGTATCAGTTCAGTGGTCACCAAATAAAAACCTCTTAGGATCTTAAAAGCAATTACATAGATCTTAAATGTTTCTTTTACAAAGTATTGGTGACATTTTCTATCATGAAGAGTTGCTCTACTTTCCTCACGTTCGATCCTCGAATATAGACTTTCATCGCTAGGAATCGTGGATTTCTGAGCTGCATACTTTCGACGACCACTTTTTGATGTTTCATTTCAAAAATTGGGTATTTTTGAAGTCATTGGACAAGCTTTCGTTGGAATTTATGCAACATTTTACAAATGATCAACCCGCGCTATTTTGACGTTTTTGACGGATGATCAATTTAAACTTGTTGATTTACTAACTTTTCCACGACGAAAGTCTCTTTGTTGCTAATTTGTAAACTAGTGTCTATTCTGCATAATTCGGGCAAAATATATATATAAGGTTAAGAGTAAATATGAGGTTCCTGAGGTTAAGATTTCTATGATATCGCATGAAATATGATGGTACGCATACCAGACACTATTTCCTTTTAGTTTGTTTTTATTAAGTCTCTAATATTTCAGCTCTAATGTAACAGTTCACATGGCAACAAAGTCCATTTCATGACATTGAAAGACTAGACAGTAGCATATTTGCATATAAGAGCCCGTAATGCATGTGTTCCAGACCATACTTGTATTTGGACCGTACGCGTATACAGTCCGGACCGTATGCGTATACTCATATGGTCCGACCGTACGCATATGGTCGGACCATACGCGTACGGTCGGACCGTATGAGTGTACGTGTACGGTCTGCTACGAGCTGGACCATACGCGTATATTTAGACCGTATGAGTACAAAAAAGACACTACATTCATTATTCAAACAAAGAAGTAAGTTACAGTCAAAACTGATAGCACAAACTACCACTGAAAACCGTATAAATTATTAGGTCTTTATAAAAACAATAAATTACTAATATAACTGAAATGAAATTATAGAAGCGGTGAACAAAAGAAATATTTTCATATTTTCACACAAATTTTACGGTCCGACCGTATGGGTGTTTGGAAAAAATACTCGTACGGTCCAAATACGCGTATGGTCTGGAACACATGCATTACATCTCGGGTGGTCACTTCCGTTGTATGATGAGATAGGGATGACCCCTTATAATAGGTACCTTTTTCTTGCTTCACATTATATGATAAGGGTATCAAAATTTTGATGAAAATATGTGATAAGGATAGGAAATTTTTGATGAAAAAATGTGATAAGGTCAATGTTGCATCCGAATCAGATACCAATTAGCATTTGACATATCGGCATCAAACCGTGTGTAATTCACTACTTGTTGACTGAAGATAAACAATATACTGTTTTCATAGCAATATATGACAAAGTATACTTGTCTGTATTATATATGATTAGGTATACTTTTCTGCTAATCATATATGATAAGGTATACATTATTCAGATTCTTAATATATGATAAGGATGGGGTCCTGACGTGCCAGCGGCTCACCCCTACCAAAAAACTTATGGAGTGACCCCCCCCCCCCCCGAGCATTACACATACTTTTTTCTCCAACCTCGGACAAGGAAATCCACTATTTTCGCGGTGCAAGATTTTTCTGTCTTACACAGTGGGGTGTAAGACAAGCTACATGGAATTATTCCCGCCAATGTTTTATAATAACAGCAAACTAGGCTTACTCTACATGGATCTATCATTTAATGCAATTAGATAAAATATCGATTGTGTTTGAAAGACAAAAATTGGACTAAAACACGCCATAAATGCGTAAATACTTGGCACTGAAATAACCCCGAACTCGGACGCGTGCTCCATGCATTATGACGTCGGAAAAAAGGGAAGTAATTCATTGATGTCAACAATGGCGTTTCGACGGTGATTTGTTTATTTATTTTTTTGGATGCTGAAGGGGAGAAAATTAATCTAACACCAGTGAGAGTCCCAGACAAAAAAATCTCAGTCACCCTCGGGTAAGATTTCTAGCGTCTCGGACTCAGCAAGCTTCGTCCGAGTACTTGAAATCTTACCCTTGGGTGTCTGAGATTTTTCTGTCTAGCACTCACCCTGGTGTTAGATTCATATAGTCCGTTTACTTAACCTTCGCAGATTTTTGTTCATCTAACGTCACTTAATAAATTTAAAAGCTGATGGTAAGACTAGATGTATGTATAGCAGTATTCTTTTGAACAGTCTTTTGGATCAACCTTGGACATTTTTATTCAATAAGAGAAAAATGAAAGAAACCATGTCATGGTGCTGATTTAATAAGTCTGATATCGAATAAAACAACGGCAATAGAATACCGAAGGAACAGAGCACAAGACCACACAAATCAAAGTCCAGAGACAAGGCTCAATCAAGAACACCAGAAGACGGAAGACCAAAGACACTACATGCCAACAAAACACGCAACCGCTACATATACAACACAAAAAACTAAAGCACTAACAGTGTGAACTCTCAAAAACAGAGTGACATCAGGTGCTCCGGAAGGGTAAGCATGTCCTGCTCTGTATACAGCACCTGTCACACTGTCAGTGGGTCAATCCAGGGTAAAGTCAAAACCGCTAATGTCATCCGGGAAGACGTGAATCTAGCTGAAAATGTTAGTTTTCATTTGTGACACTGGCATTTCATATCTATCCATGATGTCGTGGTGACGGCCATAGAATTTCTGAAGGGACGAAAGTAACAAGGGCTGAGCATATTTCTGACTCAGCAGTTTTTGTGACAGTGCTTTTGCTCTTTCAACAAAGTCACTGTATGAACTGCACGCTCTACAGTAACGAATTAATTGTGAAATATACACTCCATATGCTGACGAGGTAGGTATATTGCTGCAGAGAAAGGGAAAGTTCACAATTGGAAAGTCAAAATCATAACGTTTGTCATATAGCCTAGATTTCTGAGGTACATGTTCGTCAATGTATAACAAAAGGTCAAGATATGAAGCAGAATTTGGTGTATCGGTTGTCTATTTAATTTCAAGTTCACCGGGGTAGATGCGATGTAAATATTCTTTAAATCTTGGGTTATTAAGAGAAAGTACATCGTCTATATATCTGAGGCTGAAATTAAAAGTCTGGGCTAGTTGTTTTTGTTGTGTTAGCCCTTGTAAAAACTTTGCTTCATACGAAAAAGGAAAAGGTCAGCTAAAAGTGGCGCACAATTTCTTCCCATTGGAATTCCCATTGTCTATTAAAAAACGCGGCCTCCACAATCAACAAAAATGTTGTCGATCAAAATTCAAGCATTTTTATCACATTATTTTCACTGTATTTCTTGCTTGAATCAGTGTGGTTCTTAACAAAATATGTTTTATCCTTTAATATTACAAAATATGAATACCTGCGTTCTCCGTTTTTGGTACAGAAACATTGATGTATCAGATCGGAAATTACTGTTTTAAGCTTATTATGGGGAAGAGTTGTATAAAGGGTAGAAGAATCAAAAGTTTGAATGCTATTGCAGTGTGCGAGACTGCTTGAGGAAAGCTGTTCAAGGAGATCTTTGGAATTTTTAAGAGACCACATCTGATTCACGCCGCTCGTAGAATAGGCTTTTTCGCGGTCGCTTTAAAGACCATTTCTAACTGCAGTAAGTAAAGTGGTACATTGTAAGGAGTTTGGATAGGGGCTTAGTGGTGCATCTGGCACATCCTGCAATGAATCTCTGTTTGTGGGGATTCTTATGAAGCTTAGGCACCAAGTAAATGTAAGGGAGATAACTGTTATCTTCATCCACTAGTGTTTATTTAGTGTCTTCGTATCACAATGCATTTCAATGAATTGTCTTAAATATGTAGATCAACTAAAAGAATTCCAAATGCCTACACCCGAAAGAAATGTGAAAGCTAATAAAGAAAAAGTAAATAAGGAGAGAAAATAAGTCATCACGTCATCACAAAATCCCATAATTCACATTGCAGAATCCAGTTCTTTGCATGCTACATAATTGTCATTCATTTCTTAAAACTTTTGATAATAACTATTCAATTTGAGCGATTTACCAAAGGATACAACAACACCGCTGCTGCAACTAAAAACAGAACAGAGAGGTAGGGTTTTGGTAAATTACTCAAAATTGTCAGATATCAAGTTCTAACGGAGTAAAAATGAGCAACATATGTAGATCTCACTACCCTCCCACATGTTTGTAGATACTCCGGGCAGAAAAAAGTTGAGCGATATGGTAAAATTTAGATTTCAGCTTATGTTACTGCAACCTACTTTCCTTTGAAGTTTGATTTTCCAAAAAAATTGTTTTCAGGGAATCCGTCTATTGAGCTGTCGGAAGCCTAAAAATGTGATGGATAGGAGGCTGCCCTGTCTATGAGCTGTAGTCAGGTTAAATACAAAAAACATGTTCGCGAAACATTTGTCACTTGACGTAAAAAAATTGAAGGGGATGCTATGAAAAAGAGGAATTAATTGGTGTAAAATTTGTATGTTGGAGAGTAATTAATTGAATGAAAGTTATCCGTATGAAAAGGGGAGGTTAAAGTGCCTTCGTGCCGCTCACTCAGGCATCTAGACCAACCCTTTCGCGCTCAGGCATCTTGACTACCTCTTTTCTTATGAAGCACTTTAAGAGCCATTCTCTGTAAAGCTAAAACACACTTGGAAAGGTTGGGTCTCAGATTTTGATGAAATTTTGTATATAAAGGTCATATGTAATCCTNATTTTGAGCAGTGGTTGCTATGGTAGCCGGTCATGCCCAAATATGGCTTCAAAAATGCTGTCAAAATGGCCGAAACGAGTGAAATCTAAGTAAGCTGTAAAGGGAAATACAAATTAACTTGGGTTTTATTACTATACCAGAGATTAGATAATGGGTCAATGTAACATTTATAACAAAAAGCAATGAAATGACTTAAGTCTTAATTTGGTTACTATGGCAACAAAAATCAGTAAAAACGACAATTTCCAAAAAATGGAAAAATGGCAAATTATGTCAATTTTTAAGCGTTAATTACAAAAAATTGCATCCATGGAAATTCATTAAACTTACAGTTTGCAGTTTAGTATATTATCTTTAAAATATCAAAAAATAAAATTAGTGTTTTTCCGTTTTTCAAAAATATATAATTTTGAAATTTGCTGCAATAGTGATTTTCAGATTTTTGTCAGAAAACCCATAAATAACCATTCTTACTTGTATCTCAGCCCCTCTTCAGCAGAAAGTATTGCTATTCAGTTCATTGGTCTATTTTAAAATTAAAATGCTTAGCATAAGCTAAATGACCTTGACATTCCAGCTCAAGGTCACGAAACTCAAATTTCCAAGGTCAATAATGTGTCAAAAACCACTCGAAATCTGTAATGACTTGTAATTCAGCCCATCTTCAGTAGATTGTAATAATGTTGGGTATCTGTTTATTTTAAGAGGAAAATGCTTTTTATATTTTGGTATATGCTACATGACCTTGATATTCCATCTCAAGGTCACGAAACTCAAATTTCTAAGGTCACATTTTTGTCAAAAAACCGCTCAAAATCTGTATTTCTACTTGTATTTCAGCCCATCTTGGGTAGATTGTAATGATGTTGGGTGTTTGTTTATTTTTAGATGAGCATGCTTTTTATATCTTGCTATATGCTATAAGACCTTGACATTGCATCCTAAGGTCATGCAACTCGACGTTTCAAGGTTTTGATCAAAATTTTCTCATTTCATACGATTTTCTCAGGAGTAAAAGTGGATATGCCAGGTAAAACCTTCTGATGACAACCAACAACCATACAGCTGTTTGACCTTGAACTCTGAAGGTCAGAAAATAATCATCAAGTTCATTATTGATATATCAGATAAACTATTGCTACAAGATGCATGTTTTGTTTTTTTAATTTGTTTGGCACATGTATTTACTTTACATGTACTGTGGTGTATAAGAATAATTTACAGTGGCATTGTTCTGACCTGCATTTGTTCTTTATGGCCTTACTGAAAGAACAAAAACAAAATTGAATGTCCAAAAGATGCCATTTCCTCAACGCAAATCCAATAACGACCTTAACAGAAAATTTTACCTTAGCACTTCAAACTAAAAATATATGTAAAGGTGACCTAATTCTGGATTTATATTTGCTACCCCCAAGATCTATCTACTGAACAAAAATCTTTCCTGTCTGATTTTTAGTTACTCAATTATTGATTTTAACAAAAAACAACTGAATATGTGGGTCCATACTTATGAACTAGTCTAATATAAAGTGTTGCAGTATGATACAGATATGAATCGCCTTGCAGCGCTCACGTGATCAATAAACAATATTTGAAGCAAACTACATGTGTATTTAAATCAATTTTTTTTTGGTCAACAATGTAGGTCAGAGAATATTATTTTAGTACAGATAATGAGTACAATATAATATGCATTCACTTAACAAAAATCTTCCACCAACCATCGTAGAGAGAACCTTATTTTAGTAAAGATAATGATTACCATATAATATGCATGCACTTAACAAATATTTTTTACCAACCATTGTAGAGAGAACCTTATTTTAGTATAGATAATGAGTACCATATAATATGCATTCACTTAACAAATATCTTCCACCAACCATTGTAGAAAGTGAGATATGACCCTTAATTGAAATGTTAATAGAAGTCATTTATTTGGAATATATAGGCCGATCCAATCTAATTTTGGTACATGTGTTACAAGTACCCAAGATACACACACTGGCCGAATACCATTAACTTATCACTTGCAGTTGCTCAAATATAGACCTTTGTAGATAAAAGCTACTCTATTGGGATTAGGGATAAAAATAATCATTTATAACGGTATGCAGGCTCACCTATTTCAAGAGCATATGCATTGCAATGGAATTGTTTCTTGATATTTAGGATTGTTGTTTGCCGTAAATCATTTTTTATTTCAATTTCATCAAAAGATTATGAAACATAAGCCAAGTATGCCATTTCTCCCAATTATTTTTGTAATGGCAGAACTGTTGAATCAAAATGTACTCTTCGACCCATCTTTCTAAATTACGTGTTGTCTATTCTTTCCTTTTCAAGATTGTGGTCTTAGAGTTAGTGGTCTACATGTATTGGGTTTTATTTGTATGTTTATTATACTATAGGGAAACGGGATAGAGAAAGGGGAGGTTTGGGTACCCATAAACCGGTTTAACCCTACCGATGGCTGTTGCCAGTGCCGGTACCAAGTCCGGCTATCCCGAGTTCCTATCGTTATCTATGTTCGTCTTTTGTCATTTTATTGTTTTTCTTGTGCAGTTCCCTGGTTGATTAGGACATGTGATTGTAATGTTCGGCCATTGTAAGTGTTTCCTTTTATCTTCCCTTCATTAATTTGTAAATTTCAAACGGTTTATCTGAATTCATTTACTAAAACCTCAGAGACTGGGCCTTGCCTGACAAAATGCTTTTAAGCTATGACTATGCTGATGACCAAAAATGACTTTTCACAGCATATGATCTAATGGTAAGCAATCTTCTTTACTGACAACCATGGTTTTTGTCAGATATAATCGAAACAGCAATTTTTGTAAAGAACCTTCCATACATTGCTGTACAGTTTAGTTAAATTTGCTTGAAACCTTTAAGAGCAGATAACGAAAACAATAATTTTTTCTTACAGTCCAATGTTAAACTTTGTTCCGCATTGGCAGCCATGTTTTATCTGATTTAATTGAAATGAGCATTTCCATACATCATCCGCCGTGCGCGGTCCCGGCTAATGAATAAGCCCGCAGCATCCTCTAAGCTTGGAGTATGAGTCTTCCTAACAGAGGACCCCGAGGGAACCCCGGGATATAGAAATAGGACCTAGTATCTCCGGCTTGCGGGGTCCAATGTCCAATGCGTGTCTTCATTTTCTTTTCTGTGCCATGCTCATGTTATGTCTTTGTTTCTTTGATTTCCGACATTGCCATTGTCCTCGGATTGTTCGCTTTAGACTGACGGAGTGGTTCTCACTTGCTGTCACGCTTACGGCCAATTGTTTCGTCAGATTCGGCTGAAATGAGCAATCTTTGTGAAGAACCTTTTATATATAATTCCCATGTTGTTAACTTAAATTTGCATTTATATTTATATATCAGATAATGAAAATGAGGATTTTCCAATAGGATCCAATGTTAAACTATGTTTTGCACTGGTGGCTTCATTTGTTCTTCCGTAAATGTTGGTTTACAGTGCGAGACGACCCATGTGAGATCGATGCACGAGACCTCGTCTCACATAGGTAAATGACCAACCAAAAGTGTTCATTTTTGTGATACAATAATCGTAACCATGAGAAAACGTCATAAAACACCTGACGTCACAATGTAAGGTACACTCAAATGGCGACGACGTTACTCGCACAGTATAGGCTTCCAGATGTTTGTTGTCGTATTTTACGGAAGAATTAGCTACTTACATCAAAATCAAAGATCGGGGTATCTTTCACTCATGTAAGAAATTCCTCGTCTTATTCTCTCGTTTCGCTGCACTCCACTCAAGAAAAGACAGAATTTCTTACATTCATGAAGTATACTTTTATCTGCTCTCATGGAAGAAGCTATTATTCATCGCTGGTGGCCATATTTTTTGTCGGCTCCAACTGCATTGAGCAATTTTTGTGAAATACCTCCAAAACCTCATTCATGAAAAGTTTGGTTGAATTTTCTTCAGTAGTTCAGAGGAGATGACAAAATATGATTTTCCCATACAGTCCGATGTTAAACTTCGCTGTGTGTTCAATGCTGTGGGGCAGGTTTTTTGTTGGGTCCAAACCATATGAGCAATGTTTATAAGAAAAACATTCCATTTATCATTCCTGTAAAGTTTGGTTGAATTGGCTTCAATTTTTAAAAGGAGATAATCAAGATATAATCTTCCAATAGGGTCAAATGGTAAACTATGTCCCGCACTTGCAGTCATGTTTTTTGTCAAATCCAACCAGAATGAGCAATTTTTGTAAAGAGCCTTACAGACATCATTCAAATACAGTTTAGTTAATTTTTTGCAAGAGCAGTTTTAGAACAAATGTTGAAAATGATGACTTTTTCCTATTGGTCTATGTTAAACTATGTTCCATGCTGGCAGCCAAGTTTTTGTCGGGTAGATATCAAAAGAACAAATGTTGTGAAGGATTTCTGAAAAGTAATTCCTGTAAAGTATGGTTGAATTTGCTTCAGTGATTTAAAAGGAGGTGATCAAAATATGATTTTCCAAATGTTATACTATGTTCTAGAGTAGTGACAGCCACGGTTTTTGTCACATCTGACCGAAATTAGGAACCGTTGTAAAGGACCTTCCGAACACCATTCTGTATCATGTGATAAAAGTAATGGTCGGACAGACGATTGACACCAAGTCATGTCAATAGCTAACACCGACCGTTTGGGTCAGGTGAGATCATAATACATACTCTAATTGCTAATTAAGAAATGGAGCAGTCGCACATGACATCTTATCCAGTTATCTATAACAAAGAATTATGAATTTGTAATCGTTTTATGACTTATTCTTCAATTCTTAAACATGGACTTTAAACTAAGCCATTTATTTGGAGAGTATAGGTCAAGATGACCTAATTTTAGTACAGATAATAAACTAATTCTGGCACCCAAAGACCAAATATCATCCCTATATGACTTTCAGTTGTTTCATTTTGGAGCTGAGCCAAAACTTGAATCAGCGTCAATTATATATTTGGAAATTTAGGTCAAGATGACTGTATTCTGGTATAGAAGTTGATTACTACCCAAGATGTTACAAATGATCACATATCATCCATCTGTGACCAGCAGTAGCTGAGATATTCTTACACTAATGTTATGCGCCCTCAGACCAAATATCATCCCTTTGCCTTAATTAATTGATGAATTTTCATTCAGAGTGTACATAAGACAAACAAATTCCAAAGTCATACTGCAATCTCGAGTTTTGACTTATAGCCTTGAAATTCAATATCACGATATGCTTTGACTTATGGCCTTTATATTCAATATCACAATTTGCTTTGACCTGTGACTTATTGCCTTGGAATTCAAGATCATAATATGCTTTGATTTAAAAAAAAAAATCACATTTTTATCTTCTCCTCTTAAACTACTGAAGCAAATTTTACCAAACCTTACAGAATGATGTACAACTATTGCTTATTTCCTTAAGATCTGACAAAAACATGGCAACCAGTATTGCATTTTATCTGACAAAAACCATGGTTGTTAGTTGAGAACATTTCTTAGTAGACCCTGTGGTGAAAAATGTCATTTTTGTTCATCAGCATAGACATAGCCTTAAGGCATTTTGTCAGGTGAGCGACTGGGGCTTTTAGTTAATTTATTCAGATAAACAGATTGAAAATTACAAAATACATCTAGTTTAATAAATGTGTTCATCTGTTCTGTGATTACAAAAAAATAATTTGGAGTATGTTTCATAATCTTTTGATGAAATGGAAATAAAAAAGGAATTTACGACAAACAACAATCCCATCTATCAGGAAAAAATTCAAGTGTGATGCATATGCTCTTGAAAAAGGTGAGCTTGCATTCTGTCAGACATGATTTTGTTATCCCTAATCCAAACAGAGTAGTTTTACATTGCCCTTAATTTATCGATGAAGGCTCATATTTCAGCAACTGCAAGTGGTAGGTTTATGGTATTTGGGTACTGATTGTATCTTGGGTACTTGTAACATCTGTACCAAAATACAACTGGCACGGCCTACATTTTCCAAATGAATGATTAGGAACAACAATAAAAGCGTTGTTTCTTTGCTTGGTTCTTCCATGTATTTATAGAGACATTGTCTCATGTGCATTTACTCCATATCCTTTCATTGTGTATTTAAGACTGGAGTTTGTCTCTCCTGCAGTGTGGAATCCGGGAAAGGATGACAGATGAATGCTCTATATATTTCAGTTAGACTTGTTCTTGAGAGAATTTATCATATGGATAAACTTTCATACTATCATACTTTCAAATTTTGACTTTTTTTTCTTTTTTTTTAATTTCAAAATATTATTGTGACCACCTGTTTATAGTGCCCACATATCACTTTTTTACATAACCAAGTGTCTTACAATTGACTTGATGAGTGTCCTGTGTTTGTCTATATGTTGTAACTGTCCACTAGCTTAACACTAGTGCTTTTGTCGGGCAACGGATGACCGTGATTGTTAGAGTACTTTTCAAGTTTTATTAATGTTTGTTGTCAATCCCGCATCCATGACGATATAGCCCTAATTGATAGTAGCAAAGAATTCCACTTAAACTGGTGCTAGGAGCTGTCTTGAACTTTCTATGAGGTATGAGCATAGCTCATTGTTGAAGGCTTCATGATAACTTCAAGATTAAGAACAACAATAAAAGCATTGTTCCCTTGCTTGATTTTACTATGTTTTTGTTACGACTTTGTATCATGTACATTTACTCCATATCCTTTCACTGTTTATTCTATTAACATTTTAATTTAGGGCCATATCTCACCTTCTATAATGGTTGGTCATTATCTGTACCAAAATTAGGTTCATTGACCTACTTTTTTACATCAATGAAAAAAATCACACTAAATTGATTTTAATACAGGTAGTTTGCTTTAAGTATTGTTTATTGAACATGTGGCCGCTTTAATGTGATTGACATCTCTATTACACGGCAACACTTTATATTAGACTAGGTCATAAGTATGGACCCACATATTCATTTATTTTTGTTAAAATCAATAATTCAGCAACCTAATGTCATACAAGAATTATTTTTTTAGTACATAGATTCGGGGGGGGGGGGG
>MJUU01063147.1:60352-95496 GCA_002080025.1 Modiolus philippinarum
GGGTGTTTGTCCTGGGAATCAAATAATCATTAAATTTTTGCCTTGATAATCAAATAATCATTAAATTTCTACCTTGCTAATCAATAAATTTTTGGCTTAGTAATAAAAAAATATATAAAAATGCAACAAACTAATAATCTAATAATCATTAAATAATTGCTCTCGTAATCTAATTAATCATTAAAAAAAAATACCCTGATAATCAGGTAATCAAGAAATCCGTGATAGGCCTCACTAACGGAGTAGGGCGGTAAGGGCTTTATTTAGCCTAAAAAAATAAATTTGGTTAAATTCACAGAGTTTTCTCATTGAAATGTTCTATAGGTGTGGCTTTTCAGTAGGCAGTTACATTTCTCAAATACTGAGTTTTTGAGTGTAGAAGAAGGGACAAATTGGGGATGTTGTCAAAAAATGACAATTTTGACGAATTGTGACTACCTTTTCTTTAAAGGAAATAAAGAACACAAGCAAGAACCATAAAAACATTTATATCAGAGGTTCAATTCATTTGTACCAATAAGCTGATAAATTTTCTACTTGGTTCTTGAATGTGCCCGATATTTCCGGTTAAGAAAACTGCTCGAAAATCTGCCAAATTCGGTTTATTTGTATAGAAATGCTCAAAAGTATCCTTTTCATGACGTCAGAACTGTACCTTTTTTGACGTCATTGGTTCTTGCTTTTGTATTTTTTTTTCTGTTATTGGGACCTCAACTTTGAAACGGACATTTAAGGAAATCTGTACGTAAAACTAAGAAATTTACTGGAATCTTGGACCATATCAAACCCTCGTCGCACCTTGTCCTTTATAATAACTTCGGTATTTTGCTATTTGTTACCACTTGGTCGATGCCACAGCTGGTGGACTGTTAGTCATCGATGGTTTCCACTAGCCCAGTAGTCATTTCTTCGCTGCTGACCCAAAAACCGATTTCATGTGGACACTTCAATATCTAACATTTTGTAAAGGATGGTTTACATGAAGGCCTTGAATCGGCCCATTGATTTGCCAAAAAATAAATTTAGTAAAACCATTATTCCTTTGATACTTTTCAACACCAGAACATCTGTAGTTTTCAACCATATTAGAATTTTTCAAAACAAATGCTTCATTCCACTGAAATTAGCTCATTTCTAATACCCCTCTCGATGGCAATTAACATTGAGCCTATGGAAAAATAGTTAACATGGGTATATTACTCAGTTTTAACACTGCCTTGCACTCGGAACCAAGCTAATAATTCTATAAGAGATTGATTATTTGATAAGAAATATGCATGAAAAATGCCAAGCTGGTTCCACGTGCAAGTCATATAAAAAAAATGAAAAAAATGTATTTTTAAGGCTAATGATGACACCATACCCATAAAAAAATTACCATTTAAATTTCTTTGTTTTTTGGATATACTGTAGTACTAAAGGATTTGGTTGTTACGTGAAAATTTTAAACCCCCTTACCAGGCATTTCTCAAGATATATGGGGCAAGATTTCCTGCCCCTTGGTGTACTCGAGTCTTAACAACAACGATAGATTAGGACAGACTGTAATGTGCATGTCGTAAGTAGGAAAAAAATAACCATCAATGGTATAAGTTGTGACTTTTGAATATGAACATAAAATAGACTTCGATCTTGCAACCTCGTAGCTTCAGAAAAACCACAATACTCCCTTAACTTGCAAATTTTTTACGCCTTTTTGGCCCTTGCTGTACCATATTTCATGCCATGAAAAAAAAGTTGTGTCATTTTTTTTTCATTGAATATATTATTTGAAATAACAACAATATTATATTTAAAAATCAGTATGGCAAACTAGGCTTTTAAGAGACCTACAAGCATTCAAAGTTGACAACATAGGCAAGAAAGTTTCCGATTCATGTTTGGCATGTGCAACCTACAATTTCCTGTTCTAGTCAAGTAAAGACCCTATACAGTCACATGACTATGGTAGTTTGGTTCTGGTGCTCAAGCACATCCAGTAACATCACTTCAAGTTTTTATACTAGTGACGGCAAAATTATTTGAGGGGAGGTGGGCATACTGTCAAACATAAATGCAAAAGGGTTGTCATTTACAAATTTAAATTTTGTGTTATAATTTATGATATTTCGACACGTGACCCCGTAGGAGTCCAATAGAGAGATAAAGCAGCGCAAACGCGGGACCGAAAGTAGTGTGTATTTCCTGTTGGCCACCATTTTGACAAGCAATAGCCTATATATAAGTATATTTTGGATGACGTTAACTATATGAAGGAGTTAAAATTTCTAAGATTTTCGAGTTCCGAACTTCTCGGGAGTGATCTTCATAAAACGGAAATTAGCAGTGGCTTGTTCTTGGAGTATTTCTATTATGTCTCCGTTAATTGATTTGAAGGGAGATAGCTTTTGTTGTTATAGGGTGATTTCCCTCTCCCATAATTTTCGTGTTTTATTATATCATTATTTTCCCTTTTTCAATTGATCGCATAATTTACTTTTTCACCACTATCTCTATATTTGTATAATTTTTACAGTTATTTTCCCCTTTTAGTCCCTTTACTATGCTATTTTATTATTATCTTCCTTTTTCTCACCTTATTTCAAGATAATCTAACTTTTTCATGCCATTCGTAGCAATTTTAATATTTTCCCGCCATTTTTTTGTTTCCATGGCAATGGTCACCATTTTGATATTTGTAAGACCAAAACTCGTTTCTACACATGCCCAGTAACCTTCATGTTAAATTTCATTCAATTTGGCGCAATTTGAAAATTTCCCGCCATTTTCTATTTTCATGGCAACGGTTGCCATTTTGATATAATTTAGACCCAAACTCCATTCTACACATGCTAAGTAACCCTCCTGTCAATTTTCATTCCGTTCTGAGCATTTTTTATTTTTCTGGTTTGATCATGTGACAGCTGTCCCCATTAACCGTAAGTAAATTTCTGATTTGTCTCATTTATCAAAGGTTGATTGATTCATATATGCAAATTATAGCTTTAAACACATCAAAATTCTCAGTAAATGTGGTTTTACTAGTATTCTAGACCTTGCATGAGTTTTTTTCTGACCTGGCAATTCGCCAAATAAGTTGAACAAGATCTGGATTGATAAGAAGATGAAATTTATTTTGTTAATTTTCCCTTGATTTTTTTTTTTTTTTTGTATTTGAATTAATATTTATGAGCCTTGGAATAATCAGTTGCCTTAAAGCATCATCTGTGGATATGTGAAAAAAACATTCCGAAGAAATTTGTTCATCTATTTTCCAATTTCTTTGTATTTTCAATCTTCTTTGTTTCCTATGTTACCTTTATATATTATATCTTCAGTTTTATTACTGTCCTTTAATAAGAATTTGTCTGAGATAAGGTTTCCGCTCTCGATATGTTACAAGAGCCCCTATAACTTGCCTGTAGAGGTGACACTGGACAGAAATGATGTTTAAGTATATGAATCTAACAAGCACCTTCAAGGGTTAAAATATAACTGATACATACATCTTTAGTTTAAAGGTCTCATTGGTAAAATTCATAATAAAAACTCTCTAATACACATATTTTTCAATTATACCAAATAAAGCGCAAAATACTCACATTGCAACAATCCATGTCTCAGTGTTTGAGTTCGAGGCAAAAATTTCGAAAATCAAAAAAAGTATTTCAAGGGTAAAACAGATGCTAATACCAATCAAGTGTTTAAAGTCGACAAAATCATTTTATTTAAGTCCACTAACGTGATATCTTGCTTCAAATAAAGAAGTATGTTTTAATATATCAAAATATGTCGGACGAGCACACAATCATAGTAATATCCAGAAAATATTTAAAAATAGCAATGGTGGATTACATGATACCCCGCCATGTTTCACAAAATTTCCAAGTAACAAGGGGCATAACTCCAATACCCCTTGATCTCTGAACCCATATTCGTACTCGACCTGAGTTTTGTGGTGAACAAGCTACATACCAAGTTTGAAGACTGTATGTTATTCCGTTCAAAAGTTATCAGTCGGAAACCTTCGGGGGACGGACACCTGACTGAGGGTATCACATAATACCACGCCACTACGTGTGGCGGGGTATAAAAATGGGATGGCATAGTACTCTAATTACCTAATAAATGAAGTTTTTGTGTAGATTTTTCTCAAATTGAGTAATCTGCTTTAAACTGTATTAATTCCTCTCAAAAAAGAAATTGATTAACAAAAGAATTATATCATGGAGAGAATAGCACCATTTGCATAGTATTTTAATATCAAAATGGGGCTCATTGTTGTTTTGGCAATATGCAATCTTCCTTCTTTTCATATTCTTTTGACGTGATCGATCACATGACTTGCACATGTGGGCTTTGATATTTTATTGTTCAATCTTTAACTACATATATTGTAGATTACATTGAAACATATGATATCAAAATTCTAGGTGGGTCGGAAAACGGCACTATTGCAATCCATCCTTTTGTTGAAAACTAAAGAGTATCTCCCTCAAAGCTCTGTCCATAGCTGATTTAGCGTACCATTTAGATCATAATTTGTTCTCTATCAGTCTTTAAACATCTTTGAGTTTCTAGTCTTTCAAATATTAAGACTTTGTCTGCACTGAAGAGACATAAGTTGTCGACATGGCAATATACAGAAACTCAATAGATAGTAACTTCGGTAATTTGCGATTTTTGAATGAAATACAGCTGTCTCCAATCTTGCATGTACATGTAAAAGGTTAACTACTAAACCTGGTCTACTTTCGATTCGTCGTTCAAAGGTGAAGTTTTTTGGAACATCATAATTCTGAAAAGTTTCCGAATAGTATTATAATTTTGATATTCGAAGCTTCTTCAAAATTGAATTAACGGGCAATGTTTCAAAAATAGGTGGTTCTGCATTTCTGTCGCGTTAATTATAGCATAAACAATTGTCCGGGTTTAATGTAAGGCACAATTAAATTTTATGAGTGAAGTACTTGAAATGTTATAACTTTCACTGATGCGTTATCCAGTCGTCTGAGCTGGGTGTTTTCAATTACGTTTTTAAAAAAAATCGAAATCCACATTTTTTTAAGGTACAATGTAGAAATTAAATCTAGTTGCGATTATTCATACCACAATTTCATTTTATTAAAAAGTAAGCTTAGCTCATACAATTTTCTTTTTGATCCTTTATCATGCATTTACCAATATTCCTACAAAAATATACCACATTTAATGACCAAAGTGTCAAGATAAATAAAAAGAACTTGTTGATCCTGTTGGACAACCAGTTCTAGTTAATAACTGGAGTTACTCTATCAAGGGAAAACAATAAATAATATCAAACCATATTTTCCTTTTTATAAAGACGAAAAAAATGTTTCTTCTACTTTTGGCAAAAAAATTAGATGAAATCCACCAAATCCATTAATACGTACATTTTAATAAGTATTCAAACGGATATTGATATTCTTAAAAACTAGATGGAAAACAGTCACTGACATTGGCTAAATCCATCAGGCAGACAGACAGACGACCTACAATTTACAAGTCCAACTATTTTTTTTTCCTTGAATTGTATGACTGCATCCACATTTTCAAAGAGTACACCTTATTTGTTGAGATATATATATTTTTTTTTGGAAATCCGATAAACCGTGTGTCGACAAGAATGACTGGTACACAAATACAAACGACACTTAACAACATATTGGTCATATTATCTCCCCTTATGTCGGAAACGTATTGGTAATCTTCACGTACCTCTTCAGAGAGTTTAACACCCTTGAAAAATCAGAAATCTCAGCAAACCTTTTAGGGATGGTGTTTTGTGCGGCAGAAATCACAATAAGGTTTTTTGACATAGAGATTTGCTCATATCTTATATCTGACGAGACAATTACCTGTCGAAATGCGTATATGAAGAAACTAAACTAACGGTATTTTGCTATTGAAGACGGCCTCAATTACCAGTTCGAGTGAAATTCATTACTAGATGTTGAAAAATCAACATCTATGGTTTTATGTACTCTAAGATACACTCGAAAATTAATTGACAAATTGTTCTTACAGTTGCTTTCATTCTACTTATCGCTGGTTCTTTGTCTCTCTGTGAAAAAAAAACATTGCTTTTGTTTATGAATTTTATCCATTTAGCAGTGCCATCGCTAGTCATGAATCCATTTCTAGTTGTTGAAGAAAGACAAAGATACCACCCACCTAGAAAATCTCAAATTTTCCTTTTTATACCACTTTAAATACATAATAGAATGTCACTTTTTTTTTGTTCTTATCAACATGAGAACTTTTCACACTTCATAGATGGTCCCAATGTATTTAGCTTTCACTTAGGTTCCTAAAGTGTAAAGAACGATGCTGTATTAACAGTATAACGACGAATATGACAAGTCTGATGAGGTCATAGAAATTTCTTAACATATAAATATGAAAAAGAAAGGAATTTGGGTAAATGTCAAGGAGACAACATCCCATATCCAGGTTGAACGACCAAATACAAAGCATCTAGGGGTCTCAGTATGGTCTTCAACACAGTGAGGAACCTTACACCATGTAGCAAGCCCTAAATGGCCCCAAAAAAGTAAAAAAGTAAATTAATCAATGGAAACAAACCACATCCAATAACCCAAATATCAAGAAACTAAAATTTTATAAGAAGACAAGGACAAGCCAATGACCAACATATTCCTGACTTGGGACAGGCGCAAAAATTGCGTTGGGGTTAAACTCGTTTTCTTGGATCCAAACCCTCCACCTATGTGTGGTGAATGGCTAAAAAATAAATACACAAAAAGACTCACAGTAAAAATCAAACTAGAAAAAAGTCCAACTTATCAAGACGAGTACCCTTACAATGAAGTACATAAAACATGAAGACATACAGGTACTGTCCGGACAAATGCTTGCAGTTACTGACAGCTAGCTAAGGACATAATTTCCGTTGAGTATGATATCAAGCCTTCTTACATATGAAACTTCAATTGAAATTTGAAAAATGAATTGTGACTCGTAGCAATAAAGAAATAAATCTGCTATGAGAGGTGCACAGTTGATACCCATAGGAATACCTATTTTTTGCCGATAGACTATCACCGCAACAAACAAAAATATTATCAAGAAGAAAATGTAATTCTTTTATCATATCCTGACAAGTCCAGTTGGTATATTTGTCATGTTTGTCGTCACTGAAAAACGATTTAAATGTATTGCAACAAATGTACGTACATCCTGATTTTTTGAAGGACCATTTGATCAAATACGAAAATTTCTCTTTGGTGAGTGTATGCGGTAATGTAGTATAAAGGTTAGAAAAATCATAGCTATCGACGGAGGTGTATGCTTCATTAACAGATCGAAGTCTTTCCAAAACTTCTGCCGAATTTTTAACACTCCGAAAATAGTTAATTCCCTGGTATTCATAACATGTGTTGCTAAAGTTGATGACGAGTTTTTTTTTATGGTAGTAAGTGCACTGGTCAATAAAACAGAAATAAATGTAGTAGAACATTTACTTGATGCAGAAATAAAACGAAATTTGAAAAGATTTTTGTGAGTTTAGGAAGCCAATACATAGCAGGAATGCTTTTATAATTAGAAGTTGCTTTAAGTTCAGCTGTAGCTATCATGTGGTCATCAATTATTTGTGTTTCTGTTGACGTTGTAGCTTGAAATGTATTAGAATACGTAATTTTATTCCGAAGCACCTCGATGTAATACTTACGTCAAACAACGACCACATTATTGGCTGCTTTATCTGCCGGAACAAATATATACTCTTTTGCCAAATCTTTTAACTTCGGTTTAATTTTTTGAAATCGTAGGAATGGTATTCTTCTGCTTATAATGTGTTTCAAAATGATTTATTCGGATATCAACAACTTCCATGCATTTGTTAATGAAAGTGTCTAATGATTTTAGTTTGTAAGAAAAATCATATAGGTTACTTTAAGTACAAATGTACATGTGATTATGAAAATTCACACAAAATGTTATAATAGCCGCCAATGGAAAAATTTTTTAGCGGAGTTTGACAGGAAGTCTGATAGGTAACAGGTATATTTTTCCAGCAAAAGAGCATCAATAAAATCGTTGTTCCTTTGCTTGATCCTTACATATATTTGTAGAGCATTTGCCTCGTGTGCATTGATTCCGTACCTTTTCATTGTTTATGTTTTACAGGAAATATCAACCAGTAACAAATTTCAGGTCTATACATACAAAATGTATGTAATATTTTGCAAAATGTAATGATTTTCCATATTTCTAGCCTCTGTAAGATTTCTCAGAAAGATTTAAATATTTAGGTTCACAAAAAGGTAAAAAGATGCTCGAAATTTTTATGGTTAACGTTTCTCATATTACGACATGTATCGTGAAAATCTAGCAAAACAGACTTACTGCTCGGTAATTTCTAATAAATCCAACTCAACCTAGGCCTTGAACTTTCTATGAGGTATGGACAAGCTTATTATTGCTGGCCTCGTTGTGACTTCAAAATGAAATACAACAATAAAAGCCTTCTCCAATTGCTAGCATCTTAGATGTATTTGTAGAGACTTCATTTCATGTGCTTTTATTCAATATCCCTTTTTTATTATCATATATTTTTGAGCTTGATTCTGATTCATATTTGTACTTATATTTGTGATATATACATATTGATATATACTACTTTGACTAGTGAGCTAAAACAAGAAAAATAGTAGCTAGATACAGTTTTAAAAATTCTGAACACACTTTATGCTGCCGATATGATAAATAAAGACTAAATTTTCAACACATAATATACTAAACTGTAGCCTCTTTTCACTTTTTGGGTTTTGTTTAACCTTGGTACTGGATTTTGCCTCCTATTTCGATATCTTTCGTAATGAATACTTCTTTTTTCACTATTTTGGATAATGACTTTCCATATTATTTGATTCTAATGCTTCTGATGAGAGGTACCTCCTTGAAACACGTGTACAGCATAACGAAGTTTACTTTTTATATTGCAACTTGGGTATTTATGCATTTTGAAACTATTGGGCCAATGCTTTTTATAGAAATTTACTGTTTTTTTTATCAAAATTCTAACCAGTTAAAAATACTTGAGCTTCGTTCCGTGCATGGTACTCGGTGGATGTCGCTGGTACTGGATTTGGCCTCTTATTTGGATATTTTTGGTTATGAGTACTTCTTTTTTCACTACTTCTGGATTACGACTCTCCATATTATTTGATTCTAATGCTGCTGATGAGAGTTAAATCCTTGAAACAAGTGTACAGCATAACGCATTTTCCTGTTTATATTACAACATAGATATTTATGTATTTTGCACATATTGATCCTTTGGTTTCGGTTATATGTAAATGAGTGAATTTTATGGAAAAAAATTGACCTCTGCAATACATGCTATAAATTGGGGAGGGAAGAGGGATTAAGAGGGTAGATTTTCACCATTTGCATAACTGCTTTCTTCATAAAAGCAATTTGATGATAGAGCACTACTCTGATATTAAATATCACAACGATAGTTCAATGTATTTAAACGAGTCATGCAAGCTCTATTGTTAAACAAATGAACAAATATCAGGACTTTGAATATTCAACTTGCTGAACCACACTGAAGTACCAGGCATTTGAAATAAGGGAAAGAAAGCATTTTTATTTTGAGGGCTGTGTTTGGAAAGTGATTGGCCTACATAATGAAAACCAATCAGTGAACTTAAAAATTCTATTAAGGTTACACTCTATTAAATGGCTTATCAGCTGCTTGCATAGTCTAAAAGAGTATTTTTAAAAATAAGAAATGTCCTGCTACTTTCAATCTGCATATAACTGTCGATAGTGACAATATCAAAGATCTACAACACTCAAATGATCATTATATACTTACCAGCATTTTGACTAACTGCACCTCGTTGCATATGCATAATACTGAAGCATCATCAATGAGACATTAATGCCGAAGCAATATGTAATTTGCATACTACAATGGGGTGATGTGATAACAGACTTTCAAGTTGGGTCATCACTTCATAAAGTGACTTTCTGAAAAGAGTTAAATTACTATTACAAAAACTGTCAAGACAGCGGAATGTTCAGCCTTTGTTACTTTCATGCCTTCAGAACTTTTCTAACGTTCATCACGACATCAAAGCATGAGGACCGACATTTTCAGGTAGATTCGCGTCCTTCCGGCCTTGATATACCGATTTTGACTTTAACCTAAACTAAGCAACTGACAGTGTGACGGGTGCTGTATACAGAATAGGATAAGCTTAATCTTTCGGGGCATGTGTTGTTACTATTTTTGGAGTTCACACTGTCGGTGGTTTACTTTTGAATGTTGCAATTGTGGTATTTGTGAGTTTTATGGGAATGAGTGTTTTATTTTTTGTGTTCTGGTGTTATAGGTTTTAGTCTTATCTCTTTGCTTGAATAATGTAATCTTGTGATATGTTTCTTTGGTATTCTCCTGACATTATTTACTAAACAGCTAGTCATTTCGTCACATAGAGCAAATTCGAACTCCAAATAATTAAGAAAATTCACACAACGCTATGATGGTCGCTTATGGAAACTATTTAGTGAAGTCTGGCAGTTAAAGCTAGTTCAGTTGAGATCGATTTTTAAATTTCAAGAAAGAAATTGATATTTGGTTTTGATTTTGATAAGTTTTGCAATTTTTCAAACATCTTTCACATTTTATATTTACCCATTTTATAAAAAAAAAATTGTATATTTGAAAGATACACGGCACAAACATCGTAACATTTGATATTTAAACTTGATTTATTTCAATCACGTCTGAGTATACATTTCAAACAAAAACCAAACTAAACATTTTCAATCAATAACAATCCCCAGTCAGTGGTCTCTTTATTCCCTTTCTTCTGTATCAAATTTTACATTCTGTTTACGTGTAAACATATATTTTGGAGTAATTGTTATATTATGTGACTTGACAAATGTCAAAGAATACTTACCTGATTTATGGCGACAGCGGTTATCCAGTCACTAATTAAAATTCTCCCAGGAACTTGTAGAGGAAAAAAATCTTAAACTAATTTTATCTTAATCAAGTATAGATGACCTTTTTTATGATACGCAGTTGCTCCATTTCCTTGACGAATTATTCGGAATTCTCAACGTTTTTAGAATACATTGTAGAATTTTTCGATTGTTGTATTCTGGTCTGCAGTTTTTGTTTCAAATATATTGATACTTTCTATATCAAACGATTTTTTTACCGTTCAGACTATTGTTGCTATTATATGTCCCCTAATTTGCCAACAATTAATTTGATAAACTCTTCACAAACGTCGAGTTTTTTAACTTTAAGGTTTATTCATGCTTTATTTAACATTTTAGGGCGTTAAATGTTCGCTTTTTGAAAGTGAAAAGGATCTTAGATATTTTCGGAAAACTGAAAAAAAAGTAAAAGATGGTAGCTGATCTCGTTTTTTTTAGATACAAGTAATTAATAATTTTGCATTAACTGAACTCTGAATTTTTCATCCATGACCCCATGTAACAAAAAAAAATATGATTTGATGAAATTCTGTCAGAATGCTTCTTAACATGTATCAAATGAAATTATAAAACAAAATGTGGGGGCTTTGAAGGTTAATTGGGGTAAAAACAATATTACAGAACATAATTCTCAAGAGTACTAGAGGCAAAAAGGCAAAACAGGTACAAAACCTCCACAAAAACTTTCAACCACTAGGGTCTTTATTTTTTCATTCCAGTACTATGTAAAAATGAAGTTGTGATAGATCTGTTAGTAGGACGATTGGCAATTGTCCTTTTCTAACCCAAAGACAAGACCAATTAAAATCTATGCTACATATTACTTCTCCAACCGTCAAACAAGACAAAGATATCACAACGGCAACATTGTATCACAAACATCATCAACATATACAAAAATACTATTACATTATACACGAAAAAACAAAAGCACCGACAAAAAACTGTCAACCGCAATGATCTGACTTGGTGCAGTGGGTGCAGACATAACCTCTCGTCCAAGTTAACTTGGAGAGCAGTCACAAGAACAGCTCAAAGTTAACTTGAAGTTAACTTGGAGCAGACTTAGAACAGTCCTAGAATCCTGACAGATCTGGTCCTAGAATCACGTCTGTTCTAACCATGACCGTTCTACCTAAGTCTGCTCTAGCCATGACTGTTCTGTCCAAGTCTGTCCGCTCTGGCAATGACCATTTTTCCAAAGTCTGCTCTTTTTTCTCAAGCCCGAAATGTTTAAATAAATAAAAAAAAACATTAGAAACCCCTTATTTTACGATGTTTTATAAAAGTATTTGTTTCAGTAAATGTAATCTGATAATGATTGACATTTTCCTACAATTAAATTAACGATTTTTTTTTTATTTATAATAATAAACTTTTTGCGATTCAGTTTTCGGGTATATATCACGAAAAGGGAAATAACTCTTGCATTTTTCAATTTACCTGGATAAACACAGGTCGGCAAAATGCAATTATATCCGAATTATTCATTTCATAATTCTAATTTTCATTTAATTTTGATTTGATATATATGAAATACGTGTTTATGGGACACGTTATGAATATTTACCAGGGCTGTGACAAGTATGAGAGCGTCATAGCTAGAACAGGTTATTTGAGAGCAGTCATGGCCAGAACAGACTTATGTAGAACGGTCATGGCCAGAACAGACTTAGGTAGAACGGTCATGAATAGAATAGGTCAGAGCAGTCATAGCTCTGTCCAGAACGGTCAGGATTCTAGCTGTGACCTGGTCAGAGTGGTCAGGATTCTAGAGCAGACTTGGAGCTGTTCTAGAGCAGACTTGATACCTGTTCTAAGTGAACTTAGAGCAGCTTTTATGACTGCTTCAAGTTAACTTTATGAGAGGTTATGCCTGCACCCCACTGTACCTCAATTTAAAAGGAATGTTTGGATAAACTGGTTTCGTAACGCCAAACCTCCAAATGTGTTGCGGTATTGTACAATACCAACAAAACAACGATTGCTGTTGAAATATCGTAGGCAGTAAAAAGTAGTGCTCGTCCAAGTTTTGATTAAAAAAAACGGATGTTTGTTTATAATAGAATAAAAAGATAGCAGGAAACACCTACAATTGCCGCAAAACATCGTCACATAATGTACCAAGGAACTGCACAAGAAAAGACCACAATAAAAAACAAAAGACAAACGTAAACAACGATAGAAACTCGGGACAGCCAAACTTTGTACTGGCACTAGCAAAAGCCAGCGGTATGATTAACCGATTTATGGGTACCCAAACCTCCCCTTTCTCTGTCCTGTTTCCCTATAGTACAATAAACGTACCAATTAAGCCCAAAACAGGTAGACTACTAACTCCATGACTACAATCTAGAAAAGGAAAAGGGGACAGAAGATAATTTTGAAAGCCTTTATAATTAAAGCGTAATTATACTTGTGTAATGTATTCGAGTGGATATAACCATATAGGCCATAAAATCTGGCAGAAATATACCAAAACGTTACCAGGTTGCATCCGTTAACAGAGGTGTCTGATTCTAAGCATTTTAAATTTCGTCTCTGCAGACGAACTTTTCGACAAATTGTGTATGGGACAACCATTCTTTTATTCCTATTGGAACTTACTGTGCGCTTTTTAGCCGACCTTTTCCTTTACTCATATGAGGCCAAGTTTTAACAAGGGCTTACATAAAGAAAAGAAAAAAAAAACATTTAGCCAAGTGCTTCAGTTTCAGTTTCCACTAAAACATTTTGCCAAGTCCTTTAGTCTCCGTTTCTGCTACATAGACGATGTTTTTTCTCTGAATAATCCAAATTTTAAAGAATATTTAAATCAGATCTATCCGAATGAACTCGAAATTAAAGAAACTACTGATACATTTATTCAAGCTTCGTGTCTAGATCTTTTGTTATATATTGACAATGGTGGGAGTATGAACTATAAATTACATGACAAGGGGGATGATTAAACTTCCTAATTGTAAACTTTCCCCTTCTTAGCAGCAATATATCTACCCCTTCAGCCTATGGAGTGTTGTGTTACAGTTGATTCGTTGTGTTGAACGCGTCATTTTTACAGTGTTTTTTTTTTCTAAATAGAGCAAAGGGGTTTGTTCAGCCTATGATATTTTTTTCCTCCAAAAAATTCTGGTGCCGTCACCATAGTCACCATGACATCCGTAAAAGATATTTCATGACATTTTCAGCAAGATTCACATTTTCCCAAACGTGACTACACCGATTTTACTTTTCCTAAATTGGCTCAAATATAATGTGGCAGGATATACCTACCGTCCCAGAGCATCTGGTGCCACTCTTAGTTTCAAGTCACATGTATTTTTTTTTCAATTTGGACAAGTCTCCCAAAAAAAATCTTCAAACAAATTATGGAAAGAAGTCAAGAAAAAAAAGAAAAATGTTTAAAGCAACAAGTTTCCACTCCAACATTAGCTCAACCACACCCCATTTTGGATGTCATCATTGATTTTAATAAATAGTGTTAATCAAATATACAAAACCAATTTTGACACTTCTACCCTCGATCAATATGGGGTTGAGGGAGGAAAAAAGATAATATTGAACCCGGGCAATCCTTCGTTCAATTTTACTTGATTGCTCCAATTAACCCAATTTCAATCTCGTAGAAGTGCCATAATTGTATAACATCAAACGCAGGAACAAAATAAAACTCGGTCTTGCCAACATATATAAGCAAAAACTTGAATTCATTTCAAACAAATTAACTTTAATTTCAAAATCATGTGGTGAAAAACGTTTTTCAACATTTGTCAACCTTGCAGTGTAAAGAAACCAAATCACAGAGTGTCATGACAACATTTCCGTGTTTATTTACATTTGTGTTATATTTGCAGGGAGTTAATGACTAAAAATGTACATTATTTAATGTAATACCGAGAGAAGTAGGTTCTTTCAATGTATTTTCGTTACTGGTTACAATTGATAAGACCTTTGAAGCCTCCATAGATTTGATAACACGATTTTGTTTGTTTTTTCAATGAAGGATAATGTCATGTTTCGTTTGATATCCAATATATTAGGTTCCCGTTATGGAATTAATTTTCTGACCGTTGATACGGATTTTGCTTTCAAAATAGTAAAAATAGAAACAATATTAAGCTGAACAAAATTGGAATTCTTTGATTAATAAAAAAGTACTCATATATATATATCTATATATATATTTATTTTGAAACTACCCCTTTACATCGGGGGCACCAGCCACCAGGGTACGAGTGACGATGCGTCTAATAAAAAACACAATAAAATAAAATAAAAATTCAATATATACAACAATATACACCAAGAAACAAATCTAAAATGTTCGTTATTTAAGAAATTGCATGTATCACAGAATCAAATTTTTAAAATATATCAGAATATATATAAAATTCATGAAATTTCACATTGTGCATCACTAGAATTTATGATACTATTACGAAAGTTAAAGGCTTCTAATAAGAACATCCTACCATGCAAATCGTAAAAATTTCCAACATCAATGTTAAAAGCATAGCATTTATCGCCAATTAAAAACATAATTTTGGCACGTGGCGGCAGTTCCATGAATTTAACGTCGGTAACAGAAGCAAACATATCAAAGTATTTTATTCTTATGTGCTCGAGCGTTGGGCATCTCAACATGAAATGTTCCGTATCTTTGGATTCATCTAGATCGCATATAGGACAACGATCATCATTTGTCATATGCATTCGGACCAAGTTTTTATTCAGGTGTAGGTAATTTGTTCTTGCAAGCAACTTCAATCGTGACGATTTAAAGTTGGTTGCATCGCACAAATAACACTGTTTTCCTGTATTAACATGAAAATTTGCGTAAGATTCTAAGCTGCTTTTATTGCTAACGTCTAACAATAGACCTTCTCTTGTTGATTTGTCAAAAGTTGAAACGAAATTATCGATTCCAAAATTTTCAATCAAATTATGTATTTCGTCTGCGTAACCAATTATTTTTTCATTTTGATTAACCATTTCATTAAAAATTCGTTTGCATAATCTATCTTGCGGCAGTCGCATCAGCCTTTTATAGTATGACATTCTTTGGCGGGTTATAAAAGCACTAACTGGCTCCCAACCGAGTTCAAGCAGTAAAGCAGACATAGGAATATTCAATTTTGTATTTAGTACAATTTTAGCCGCGCGGTATTGCCAGCTATCAATAGCGGCAGTATTTATCACAGACAACGGTGACAAATCATCACTAAACATGATCTTTTATATTTCAACTTGAGACAATTATCCTGATTAAATAATGTAAAAAACTTTTTTACGGTTAATGGGCTTCCAAATGTTTTGGTTTGATCTGCATTGATGAGACATAAGTTGTCGAAATGTGCATATGGAGAAAATAAATTAACAGTAACTTCGGAACTTTGTTATGGATTATACATTAAGATATTAATATGTCAATTACGCATGTTGTACATTACAAAATACCGAAGTTACTGTTAATTGTACGTGATATTTGGCAGAAATAATATTCTTCATTCTTCATCGGAATATAATTTTCAGTTGTACATGTAACTAATATTTCAAGTTTGTATCATATCAAATGGGGGTAATAACAAAATAACCGAACAGAGTGGTTAAGAGCCGAAGTCTATGAGACAAAAAGACAAATCATTGAACCACCAGTTAATCCGGTGCTATGAGCCGTCCCGAATTTACTATGAGGTATGACCGTAGCACTTTGTTGAAGGCCTTAAGGTGACTCCAAGATAAAGAACAACAATAAAAGTGTAGTTCCATGGCTTGGTTTTATCTTATATTTGTAGAGACTTTGTCTTAGATATATTTACTCCATATCCTTGCATTGTTGATAATTTATCAGACTTGGTATATTGTCTGGAGATATTATCCATTGGACAGGAATGTAGAATTGTCACTAAGATGAGACGACTTTATAGAAATAACTTTGTGTGCGGGCATTCCTTGTCGAAAACACGTTAAAGCATCTGCTTTGTACGAAACTTTATGGCAGCTGATCTTCATTGAGCTCGTATACACTCATTACAATTCTAGATTAAACCTACTAGGAAGTATCACCGTGTAACTGAAAGCTAATTCTTTTATATAGCATAGGAGCCTAGTGGTCACAACAGCGATGATCGAGTTCCACTTATATATATTGTGTAAATAAATAACAAAATACCGACGTTACCGTTAATTTATTTTCTGCATATGCGCATTTCGGCACCTTATGTCTAATTAGTGCAGATCAAACCAAAACACATGGAAGACCAATAACCGAAAAACGTATGCTGTAATTTGTAATTTGATACGTTCATTACAGCAAGTATAACATTCTGATGTGATTCACTGTTAAACTGATATTTTCTTTAAAAACACAAACACATCCTTTTTTCTTCTTTGACTGGTAAGTAGTTGCATTGACATATTTTAATGTTGAGATTTATTGGTTTCATTTTGATTGAGACTTGTATATCGTTTTTTATCAACTCAAGCTATTTCAATTGTATAATAATAATAAACGAGCTTCAGCGAGTTTATTATAATTTGTAATTAAATACCAACAGTATTGAAACCTATTTCTCTCAATTTCATTTGTAAACTCTTCTGCTGTATTCTCCCAATTATATTATGTTGCAAAAATTTTGCTTGTATTTGTACGGGGAAAATATCCCAAGGAAGTGCAAAATCGTTGTAAAATGATATCTTGGAGTCACCTTGAGGTCATACCTCATAGCTGTTTACTGTTATACTATCTTTTACATATGGTTACTGTTAATTATTTTGATTCTAAATGACGTTTACAAGATTCAGATAAGGAAAATTTGTCCTTGTTTACATAGATGAAACGCTATTTTGGCCGTTAGTTGGTCTGGTACGTGTAAAACAACGGCAGTAGAATACCGAAGGAACAAAGGGGTGATATTCACAAAAATCGAAGTCCAAAGACAGGGCAAAAACGGGAACACAGAAAACAATGAAGTTAGACACAAAAACAATGACGCCAGACAGACACAAAGCACAGAACCAGAAACCACAACATTCAGAACAAAGGCACTCACAGTGTGAACTCCAGTGAAACTGAGAGTGACATCAGGTGCTCCGGAAGGGTAAGCATGTCCTGCTCTGTTAACAGCACCAAATAATTATCTATGACTTTATCAAAAAGTACCGTCATTTGTTACTGACGTACGTTTCACATTAATATATACCATTTTTACCATTGGATTTGATACAAAGCTATTGGACACATCGTATTAAAATCTGATATATAAAGGTGAAATTTTCATACATCGGATATTTATGGAAAAAAAATTATTTCAATGACGCCTAGGTATAGTTTTCAAACAACAAAACAAGTCCATCAATAACAATTTCAGAGTCAATAGCCCCGTTAAATGCCTTGCTTCTGTAATAAATTTTACATTCTATTTACGTGTAAACATATATTCTTGAGCAATATGTTATTACGTTATTTTACGTTGCACCTGCCACTGTTAAATATGCGGTACCATTTCTGAGGTCATAAATTTAAAACCACCTACTACCTGAAAGAACAATAACAAGAGAATAAAGCTGTGTAAGCTAGTATTGTTGATATTTGCTATAAAATGTAGATGCGCTATTTCGAGAAATTCTCCAAAAGTCTTAATGTCACAAAACTTCCATTATATTTGATCTCCGAGCTTAGCCTTTCATCGCTGAATTTTGTTGATTTTTACATTTCAAGCTTCACCAGCTTATCACATGTTTCGGTTTATTTATTTCCAAAAGTTTTGATTTGATCCACACGGAAGATATATAAGTCATTTAAACAAAGTTGTTAGTAAACTTCGGCTTTTTTGTAATTGTAAACAAGTGTCTACAGATGTCAAGTTACAAAATATATGTCGGCCTAAAGGTCTCTTATGTTAAGGTAGATCGGTTGACTAAAAACAAAACGATAGATTTTTCTTATTTTTCTGTGAATGAAATTTTATTGAATGCACTTCAAAATTTCAGTAAAAAATCGATAGATCACCGAACTCGTTTTTGCAGGAGAAGCTTCCGAAAATAGCAAGATTTTGAGCTTTTTAATATAGTCTATATAGGGAGAAAATACTATTTTATAATTTTGTATATGGATAAAACGATAGATTTTGATGAAAGTATAGTATATTATGTGTAAAAGAACTAACTTTGGAAATATGAAATAAAAAATGGGGTCACCGATCATATTTTTCAAAAAAATCATGAAAATGTAATTTTCCCCTTATTATTTCTTTAGAATTATCTCCCCTGAATAGAATAAGAGTTTTTCAGAATGGTGACATATTTTGAACACTTGAAGCATACATGTTGCTTGTTTGATTTTATTTATTATCAATGAACTATTCAAAATCATCTTTACAAAATTTCAATTGTAAATTCCGATTTTTACCGCATGCGCAAGATGGATGCGCAGTTTTAGACACCCGGACCACCTTAAGAGCCTCACTGTTATTTTTCATTTCCATGACACGTTTTAAAATTTAATGCTACGCATACCATACACGATTTTGTTATATTTTTTTCATTTAGTTTCTGACATTTTCAGATATCATGATCTTAAACATTCAGATGGCAACATTTTCTATTTCGTGACGTTGAAAGATTTTCCTGTACAACTAGACTTACATGACCGTGTGCCGTGTCCGTAAGTTCAAATGAGTAGCATATTCCATTACTCACGCTTAATTTTGTCCATTTACTTAACCTTTCGTGATTTGCTTTTCAACTAACGTCATTTTTAACCAAAAAGATTAAGGTACAACTAAAGGTTTGAAATCTAAGCCATATTACAAATTTGATGATTTTAACTTCACAATGGTGGACTTTCCCTTTCTGAGCATTAATATACCTACCTCTACAGCCTGTAGAGTGTACAGTTTACAGTAGATTGTTACTGTCGGGCATTTAATTTATACAGTGATTATTACAGAGCAAAAACACTGTTCCAAAAACTTCAAAGTCCGATATTTGTTCAACTTTTCCTGCCTTCATCCCCCAGAAATTCTATGGCCGTTTTTCATTGAAAGATATGACTTGTTTCTGTCCCAAATGACAACGGACATTATTAGCTAAATTTTTCATGGATTTTACATAACCAATTATGACCCAAACCTGGTTTGCTCACTGATAGTGTGACTGGTGCAGCATTCAGAGCAGGACATGCTTTACCTTCTGAAGCACCTGATGTCACTTCTTGTGGTCATAGGAGTTCACACTATGAGTGCCTTAGTTCTGAATGCTGTCTTTTTATTTCCGTGCCTTGTGGTTGTCTAACGTCCTTGTTTTGTCTTTGGTTTTTCTCTGTTCCGGTTTTATCCCATGTCTATGGACTTGTTATAATAATCACTTTATTTGTTCCTTCGGTATTCTACTGCTGTTGTTTTGTACAGATGTTCATGCAAAATACAATTACAAATGAAAAAATATAGAGTAAATGAACACGAGACAAAATCTCTACAAATGACTAAATACCGGTTACTGTGAATTTAAATTCTGCATATGCGCATTTCTGCAACAAATACATGATTAAACGAAGCAATGGAACAACGTTTTTATTGTTATTCTTCACCTGAAACTCATCATGATGACTTCAAAAATGAGCTATGTCCATACCTCATAGCAGGTTCTAGACGGCTCCTAGCACCGGTTATTGCCATGTATCTTCTCATTTGCTTATTGGTGCAAGATTGTCAACATACATGAAATTAACTGGCAAAGTGTAAGTTTCTTACAACTGCTATCATCCGGCGCCCGACAAGAACTCTCATAAAAGACATCATATAAACAACCACATGGCACTCATCGAGTCAAGAAAATTTGGAATATTTAAACAAGAGATGACGGCAATAAAAATAAAACAAAATTTGAAAATAATAAAAAAAATTGTAATTTGAAAGAATGATAGTATATAAATCCGTATGAGATATTCTCTCAAAACCAAGTATACCATAACTTTAATGTAAGAGATGCATGTTATTTTGAGCAGTCGTTGAGAATACAATGCTTTTATGAGCACTTTGTGCGATCTTTCGTAGACATTTTTTATTCAAAGATGAGAAAACGTGCAACTTTCTCTTTAAGGATGCTGAATTAGTAATTCAATATCGACTTCAATGTTAACACACTGTCTTCAGACAAAAATTTCATCAGTGCAAATAAAACAAAAAAAAATGATCAAAATGCCTAAACCGGAGGGAAGTGTGAAAGCTGATTAAGAAAAAACATAAATAAGAGAAGGAAACAAGTAATCAAGTCTCTACAAAATCCCATTTTTCAGAAGCAAAAAACATAAAAAAGAAAAGGAAACAAGTAATCAAGTCTCTACAAAATCCTATTTTTCAGAAGCAAAAAACATAAATAAGAAAAGGAAAGAAGTAAGCTACAAAATCCCATTTTTCAGAAGCAAGGTCTTTGTATCATTTATAATTTTCATTCCTTTTGAGTAATTTTGCTAAAAATCCCTGTTTTCCTACCTTAGACACACTCACTATTTAAAGATCAACAGCGACGACAACGGGCATAACTATATGTTTGTCATTCGTATACTTTATCGAAAATCTTCTCTTAAATTGCTTAGTCAATTTCAACCAAACTTGGTCTGAAGCATCATCTCGTATTCAAAATTATGTTCGATTAACTGGAGGATAGAACCATATGGCTTCTGCAACTAAAAATTAAACAAGACGGTAAGGTTTTGGTAAATTTCGTCAGATATCAAATTCTGACGGAGTAAAAATGAGGAGCATGAGAAGATTTACCCACGCTGCTGCAATTTCAAAGAAAATCTTGACATAAAAATCAAGGTGACCGATTACAGACGTACATGTATGGGAGGCTATTGGTAAAGTTTAAAGACCTGATTTAATCTTTTTCTGACGGGAATCTATCTTTATGTGAGGTTTGGTCTTCTGAGAAATTTTGTTTGAGGGAAAAAGGAGCTAGATTGGCGTAAAAGCACTTTATCTTTCCCATTACAATACAAAACTAGAAAATCTGTGAGCAAAGCACACTTATATATAGCCCCGCTCCCTCATTGACACCGAAAGTTAAATAAATCAATTAAAAAATAAGTCATATCAAATATTTAAAAAGCTATTGCACAATGGCAATAATTGATATAAGAATGATAACAGGAAACACCTACAATGGTCGTAAACCACAATCACATGCCACAATCCACCCGGGAACCGCACGAGAAAAACAATAAAATGACAAAAGACAAACATGGACAACGATAGGAACTCGGGATAGCCGGACTTGGTACCGGCACTAGCAAGAGCTAGCGGTGGGGTTATACCGGTTTATGGGTACCCAAACCTCCCCTGCAATATCCACTGGTACTCATTGAATTGAATTGTATTCATTTTCATTCAATTTTACCAAGTGGTCTAGGAGGAGCTATCGCCACAAAGTGTACCATAATGGCGGAATGAATAACGGACGAATGGACAAACTGACATGACGATCACTATATAACGCCCGATAAAGCGAGGGATATACTAGCTATAAGTAAACATATTAGAAGTTTTTATCGAGCAATTCTTTATCAACAAATAACAAAAATACTTTTTAACATAAGTGTACAAGAATATCTGTGTTCTTCATACTCATAATATGATACCGTCTCAATACTGTTCACGTTTATTGTGTCTATTCTCTATAGTATTGTATAATGCAATAGAAATCGAAATTTTGGTGGCAAAATAGGCTCCCTAATGGTATTCTAACACGTCTACCGTCAAATATGGAGTTTTACGATTATAACGTTCAAGTTTTTGTTTAAAACGTTGTATAATTTCTACACAAAATAAACGCAACTTCCTGGTACTTGACACTTTACAAGTAAAATGTATATGCAGTAAAATAAAAATATCAAGTGTAATGACCTCATAAAGAACTTGATGGTTTTGCTAGATTTCTAAATCCAAATTTAAATTAAAAACAAAAAAGCTTTTCAACTGTAGTTTACCTCATCTGAAAATTTAACTGTTGTAATTCTTAAAGATCAGTGTTTGTTATGATAGCATTAGCATCTTGTTTACATTTGCTCTCTATTTGCATCAATTTAATAATTAAAATGTAAATACAAAAAATAACAAAGTTGCATAAAGAACAGAAAGTTATTATCCATTGTAATACCTGGGATATGTTATTGAAATGTATTGTTATTGGTAAAAGGAAATTTGAAGTCTCCATGGATAAAACTATTTCATTTGTTCTGTGAACGAAGGATAATGTCATGTTTCGTTTGAAATCAATCCAACAGACGAAGTTTCCGTTATGAAATTAAATTTTGTCGTAAAACCGCGAACACAGCTTTTTCAATAAAGTATAATTACATCTTCAATATTTAAACTTAATGACGCTTCACATTTATTAGACAGAACAAAATAGGAATGCTTTGAAGTAGTGACAACAAATTGATAACATAATTACACCATACTAAATTTCACTGCTTTAAGGGAGCTTATATATTTTCAATCGAGAGTGTTCTATTTTTATAAAATATATAACAATTTCTTTTTTATTATATAGTGATGTTAATATGTCAATTACGCATGTTCTACGTGATATTTTAAAGAAATTTATTTAAAACAACAGGCGAAATCAATACAGCCTTAATTGGCAGAAATTTCGGTAGTGTTTAGTCTTAAATTAGTTTAAGAAGAAATAAATTATTTTAATATATAGAAATCAACAAAAGAAAACAATATACATATAAAAAAGAAACAAAATAGGGTAAATGTTCTTTTTTGAAAATATGTTTTCTATATAAAGTTTCCTTTTTAGTGTATATATGTATTCCACGTCAAAAGCCATTTTCTCATTCCATTTTCACGTTACTTCCGAAACACGATGAAAATCTTGAATATTATTTTTTTTTTTAACGAAAAACGAATACCTAGCAAGAACGAGGAAAGGGTTAATTCTAAAATCATAAATCCAAAACCAAGGCAATTCACATGCAACCTGAATCGAGACAGTATGACAAAGACCAGACAAATAAACAAAAAAAAAGCTTAAGCACTAGCAGTGTGAACCCCTATCCTTGGTGTCAATAATTAGAGCACTGTGCCAGGTTAACATTTTGCCATCTCAAAAGGTGGCAGACAATTCCTCCTCTCGATGCCCCGCTCAATCCAAAATCAACGTAATCAAATACTTGATACGTTCAGAGTGTCGATGTAAATTTTTGCCTTCACAAATAACTATTTTGTGAAAAGAATAATCAAATTAAAGACAAAATATTAGTTCAAGGCAAACATGCTCACCAAATTATAAATGAAGAAGTGGCAAGTCCAGTCAGGTATCGAAACGTTAAAACAGCAAAGACTGGTTTTACACTTACGCCACCTTAAATAATCCAACAATTAACGAAAATGGGGTCAGGGGAATACGTGGTCGTCATAACAACAGCTTAAATTTAAAGTCAGTCGGTTCGAAAATGTGACAGTTTGGTAGATACAAAATGCAGACATAACCACTATTTTCATCTGGAAATTGAAATTCTTGATTATGACCTCAACCTTGACCGTATATGGTTAAGGCATTGTGAGTGACATTTTTGGGCATTATGAAAATTATTATGAAGAAATAAATTTGAAATATTAATATGCTTTCTCACAGAAAGTTAGATATCTTTTTTGATAAAATCCCTGTATCATTTCTTCTGTTTATTAGTATATAAATTTTCATACAGCTTTTTTGTGAGGCTTTGTAATAACGATTTTTCAGATTTTTTTGTGAGGTGCAGTTATTTTATTTTTTTTTGGTACTTTTTGTTTTTGTTTTTTGTTGTTGTTTTTTTTTTTGTTGTTTTTTTTTTTTTATTTTTTGTTTTGTTTTGTTTTGTTTTGTTTTTTGTTTTGTTTTTTTTTCATGTTGATTTATTTTCTAACTCTAAGCTATAGACTATTGCGACCAAGTCTGGTTCCATTGCTTAAGTAGTTTCAGAGGAGTCCTTTGCGTCATTGTTTTTGTGTTCTCGTTTTTGCCCTGTCTTTGGACTTTGATTTTTGTGAATTTCTCCCCTTTGTTCCTTCGGTATTCTACTGCCATTGTTTTTGAATCCAAATCTTCCAAGAGTCCTTTATTAATTTCTATCTCCCGCTGACAAACATAAAAATNCAAAGTTTGACGGAGACCACCCAAAGACTATTGTGATCAAGATGGTTCTCATTGGCTGAGTAGTTTTAGAGAAAATCTTTGGTGTATTTCCAATTTTAAACTATTTCAAAAAGCCATTTTGGATAAGTTACGAAATTCCAATTAATCTTACTTTTATTGAAAAGACATCAAAAAAGTGTTCTGATGTTCAAAATAAAAAAAAAAATTGATGTAAAGCACAAAGGCTAGTAATAAAAGGAATATATTCTTGAACAAAAAACTTTCAGCTTTTCTTTTATTAAATCATACCAAACATGAATTTTAAGCTTCAAATCCTGCTTCTGATTTGAAACATATTAAAATATCAATTATTAAAAAGGATTTATTCCGAAATTGCTAAAGTAAATCGGTATTATCTAGTACATGTGCATAAGTTGCCAAAAAACTTGTAAGATTTGAAGAAAATCTAATCAGGGATTTTTGAGGAGCTCCGTCCACAAGATCTGCCATTGTAAAACAAAGTTGACTGATTAAATCCCATAACTCTTACAATATTGGATGGATCAAAATGACAATGCAATATGACTGTGGCAATGAAGAGGCGCTTTTATGGTATAAATTCCCGTCTTTGCCTGGGAGTGTACTTCGGTCAATATCTCCGTCATACTAAGTATGTTATTCCCAGGACAATTAATTATATCTATTTTACAGGTAGAACAAGTGATTTCTCAATTATGTTGTAATTTTACAGGATCTTATATTGAAACAAATCACACTTACAAACAGGAGGCTTATGTTGCCGAAAAATTAGTTATTGACGTTTATACACAACCTCGAACGATGACGATATAATAAAATGCTCTGTCATGAGATTTTGATAGCTACTTTCTAATTTTGTATGATTATGAAATAACCTGAGCTCCAATAAAACAGAAAACATGATATTTTTTTAAGATAGGAATATTCTATGTTGTGTTATAAGAATTGTCGTTTTAGTCCACCTATTGAAATTTTGTCAAAGGATTAAAAGTGGTTGAAATCAAAACTCCTTAAATGACGAAACGTCACATTGACCAAACAAGAAATTGTTTTGTGAAAGATATGTCCCAGAGAAGACGATAAGCTGAAACTTTGAATAATAATTAATGTGATTCGGACAAATAAATATGTACATGTAGTAATAAATTCTGGTATCAATTCGAAAATTAAATCAGAAAACAGAAGTAACCTTAGTGACCCCTCCAATAATTATCAAAGCATTATTAAGAAAGCTATCCCCCCACTTTTTGGAACATTTACCATTGACTCATTGTGTTTCAATCTATCAGTGTTATCAGTACTTTGAACACACGATTACATCAGGGATAATTTCATTAACATGTACTTCACTGGTTCTCGAAAAACTGGAGAAATACATAAATGAGAAGGTATATTTAACAACTATGTGTCCTGCCGAACGCCATTTTGGATGAGGAACCATTGTTAAAATTGCAAGCTATAAACGGGAAACCCAAGGATATTATGGCCATTACTAGTTCTAATGGGTTCAGTGGTTTCTGCGGAAAAGATGTAGTTTTTGTAAGGTTCTATGTTTAACTTCCTTTTCCGTTCACAGCCATCTTGGTTGAGGAACGAGCAAAAGAATTATAATCGAATAAGAGAATTATCCATAGACTATTGTGACCAAATTAAGATAAAAGAAATAACAGAAATATTTACAAAGGTCGAAGAATACAATCACATTCCACAACTACAAGGTAACTAATATTTTCGGATATAAAAATCACCACGTTACCAGGGACCAGCTCAGGAATTTTGTGATCTAGTGATGTCCTCACTGCCTAGGTGGTTTCAGAGATCTTTGAGATTACTTTGTTCACTTCTGTTCCGCGTTGGTGGCCATTTTAGATAAGGTGCGAATATATTATAAAAATCAAAATTGATGAAGCCGACTTTGTTAGGGCAACGCATCGAGATGCGAGTGTCCTATAGTTTTCACTTTGTCCGTCCATCTGTCTGTCCGTCAACGTTTTTTGGTCGAAGTTTTCTAGGCTTTTACAAGTGGGAATGATTTCATATTTAGTCTGAAGCTTTATGATGATGAGTTGTACCGTGTAAGCAATTTTCAGATTTGCCGTGCCAACTACTTCCCGTTTGCCGATACTTTTAACTTTTTATTATACCACTCTATGGGTGAAACTTTTTCGTCAAAGTTTTCTGGGCTTCTACAACTGGGATTGATATGATATTTAGTGTAAAGCTTCATGATGATTAGTTGTAACGTGTAAGGTATTTCAAGGTTTGCCATGTAACTACTTCCTGTTTGCCGATACTTTAACATTTTATTATACCACTCTATGTATGAAATTTTCGTCAAAGTTTTCTTGGCTTCTACAACTGGGAATAATTTGATACTTGGTTTAAAGCTTCATGATGATGACTTGTATCGTGTAAGCTATTTTCACATTTGCCATGCCACTACTTCCTGTTTGCTTATACTTTAATTCTTAATTGTACCACTCTATGGATGAAAATTTTCGTCAAAGTTTTCTTGGCCTTTACAACTTGGAGTGATTTGATATTTGGTGTAAAGCTTTATGATGATTACTTGTATCGTGTAAGCTATTTTCAGGTTTGCCGTGCGACTACTTCCTAGTGCCGAAATTTTTTATACGACCGCAACAATTTTGCGGTCGTATTATGGTTTCTCGCTGGTGTCAGCGTTGGCGTATGTAGACAACATAACTTTGGTTGTAGTTGACAACTTTTTATCAAATTTTAGTATGATGTTTGCTTGCACATGCTTTAGCCTGGGTTTTAATTTCGAGTTCCCTGCCCCGCCCGTTTCAGAAAAATAGGGAAACAGGACCAAAAAGGGTTAAATTATGTATTTTGGTGTCTGTGGACAGCATAACTTTGGTTCTAGTTGATGGATTGTTTTCAAATTTTAGTTTGATGTTTCTTGGCACTTTCTTGAGAACCGTTTTTTCCTTTAGTTTGTGGCCCCACCCGTTTCAGAATAATGGGCCAAAAAGGGTTACATTGGGTGTTTTCACATATTTGACTGTAGAATGTTTAGTATTTATCAGAATTTGATGGCGATTCTTTCAGTGTACTCCTAATAAAATTTCCAATCTGTAGTATGCCAACGGATTTCATGTGGCATATACCGTTCACGAGATAAATGGGCCCAAAAGGGGCGAATTTCAAAAATTTTATTTTTTTTTTATTTTTTGTCCGATTTTGATGCAGTTTTTGCAATGGATGCTTTGGACAAATTAAAATAGCTTTGCGCCATCAGATTTTATATAACTTGTATCCTTTCCAAGCTATGAGAGGCCCAAACGGGACCAAAATTGCAAAGATGCGTATTACTAAAATTTTTATTTTTATCTGATTTCAATGGGATTTTTTCTTTAGATTCTTCACATTGTAGGCTTTCAGTAATATGTCAACAAATTTGCACATTTCTCACTGTTTCAGAGCTATAAGGGGTCAAAAGGGCAAAAATTGCAATTTTTAGAAAAATGTGAAATCTTTATTTTACATCAGATTTTGATGGAATTTTTGCTTTGGATTCCTCTCATTGCAAGCGTTCAGTAGTATTCCAACAGATATATAGCTCTTACAGTTTCCAAGCTATCAGGGGTCTAAGGGGCCAAAATTGCAATTATCAGAAATATGTGAAATATTTTTTATCATATTTTGATGGGATTTTTTCTTTGGATTCCTCTCATTGTAAGCTTTCAGCAACATGGCAACGTTTTTGGCGTAGCTATTACCATTTCCGAGCTATAAGGGTTAAAAGGTCCAAAATTGCAATTATTACAAATATGTGAAATCTTTATTTTTCATCAGATTTTGATGTGATTTTTTCTTTGGATAATTCTCATTGTGAGCTTGCAGTAGTATGGCAATAGATTTTTCGTTGCTCTTACGGTTTCCCAGCTATAACGGGTCAAAGGGGCCAAATTGCAATATTTCCAAATATGTGAAATCTTTATTTTTCATTGGATTTCAATCCGAGTTTTTTCCTTTGATTTCTCTGGATGTAAGCGTTTAGTTGGTAGTCTACAGATTTTGATAAGCTCTTCGGATATCCTATAAATAAGGAATTTAAAGGGCTAATTTTTATTTTCACTAGATTGTGACCAGTTTATTAATGTGTCAATGTCCTTATTGTGTCCAGCCAATTACTGTGTCCACATTTATTTTAGTTTACACTTGTTCAAATTTCAGTGGTTGACATGCTGCGGTCGTATCATGCTGCGCTCAGTGTAGCCCTTTATTAACTTTTTATTGTACCACTCTATGGATGAAAATTTTCGTCAAAGTTTTCTTGACTTCTACAACTGGGAATGATTTGATATTTGGTATAAAGCTTCATGGTGATGAGTTGTATCGTGAAAGCTATTTTCATGTTAGGAAGTGAACTTTTCTGTAAAGTAATCAATTTAAGAATTCAAAGATTTATGTAGTAAGCTAAAGATAATTCAGTTCAATATGTACAGTACCAGGAAAAAAAATCGTCTCTTCATGTATATAATCTAGACTTCATTTGCTAGAAAAGAGAAACTTATTTGCAGGTATTATGTTTTAAATGTACATGTATATATGATTATGAAGTGTAAACGCGGCCGACTCACTCACAAACTAAATAAGGTCCGAAGGGCTTTATGTACAAGTAAAGTTTGTGAGTGAAAGATCGCGTTTGCACATCCATAAACTCCTCCAAAATAACTTTTATTTCTTATAATTCCAATCCTTTAAAATTAAAACAATGTTTTACTGAATTTGACGTCACCATATACTGCACTATTTTCCTCGGAGCGCATTAATGGGCAAGAAGAGTTTATCGAGAAAATAACTTCCTTGTTGTTCGTGACGTTGACCGATGAAATTGGACGTTGCAATAGCAATTGGAATTATATGATTATGAAGCAACCAATTCATTTCACTGTGGTTATAATATGTCGCCCACAATTTCAGAATCAAAATAATTAAAAAGGAGTATTTACCGAAAAAATCCAAAACAGAATGTTAATTTTAAAATATTTTAATAAACAAATGTTAATAATTTGGTACAATGGAAGTGACTACCTATTGCGGGGCTCTCCTGCGTTCAGCAGTACCTCTAGTATTCGAATTTCGTTCTAATTGGCTAAGTAGTTTCAGAGGAGATCTTTGAATGCATTTCCAGTGAGGGTTCAGATGTTGAATAATGCTACCCGCTGGGGAATTCTTCTAATTTTCAAGTATCCAGTGATCTATGTCACTTCGGGCATGAATAGTTTCACTTTATGCTTGAAACAAAATGATATTAAGAGACTACTGATACACCATCATTGGCATCATTCCCGGACTTTTTCCTCTACATCGACAATTCTAGACGTCTGAAAACTTAACTTAAAACAAACGTATTGATTACAACTTTCAAAGAGGGAACCCGTTTTTGAGCAGTAATATTCTAAATCCCCAAATATTATCTAACTTTCCCACCTCATTCGCTTTTTTAGTGACTGTAGTTTGTATGTACAGCGATTTTGTCAACAAAGAGACATCACTGTCTCAAAAACTTATACTGCGAGTTTTATGTTCAATCACTATTGGAATTGTCACTACAGACTTATAAAGGCCGACTCAATGATTTGACATTTCTTAACAATATTTATATTTCACAAACGAGAAAAGACATCTTTGAGTAGGTCAAGAGTATCAACTAACTGACAAACACCAAATATGACAAAACGGAATTTTCATTAGTAGTGTGACGAATGACCTGTTTTTAGTAGATCATGTTTACACTTCCGGAGAACACTGAGGATACCAGTTCTTTATGGGATCACACTGCTAATGTTCTGGTTTTACTTTTTTTTGTGGTGTTCTTGTTTATTTTGATTTAAACGTTTTTCTTTGTAAGATCAACCGTTTATCTGGTAACTCTCTTTGTCTATACGATGAATTAAGAGGTATTTTTGGTAATGAGTACTTTTTTGTTTACAATTTTTCGATTATGGCTTTCCATATCATTTGATTTTAATGCTGCTGATGAGAGGTTACTCCTTGAAACACGTATACAGCATAACTAAATTTACTGTTCGTTTTTGCAACTTTGGTTATTTTTGTATTTTTAAATACAAATCATTTTTTGTTTATTTATTTTACGAAAGGATATGGAGTAAGTGAACATGAAACCATATGTTAACTCCAACTGCAATAATTTTCTATGAGCTGTATGGCCATTTCGGAAATTTATTCATCAGTAGCACCAGAACCAAAACCTAGGAAAATCATAATTTCAAAACAATGTTTAAAATGCTTAAACGAAATCCGAATAACCAGTAATATCAAATATAGCTAAGTACAAAACTACGATGGAGGGAGTTAAATCTTAGGTTTTAGAATTTACATAAATTTTGGTAATAGTAATTGTAATAGTAATTGAACAGTAGTACGAGAACCCAAACATAGAAAATCCATTATTTCAAAAATATGTTGAAAATGCATAGACGAAATCCGAATAACCAGTTATATACATTTTATTGTGGCCCTTGACCTTTGCAACCTTTTAATGTCAACATAAATGATCTCTGGATGCATTTGAGGGTCTTTTTTAATTTGCTCAAAACAACTTAAGCCGTTTTCCATGGTGCCCTAGATAAACTAAAGGAAGGCATCATCGGATTATTCCTAGCTTCATTGTAAAGGAAAACAGAAGCATACTTTTTCTTAATTAGTTCTAATTAAATAATCCAGAGGGGTCAATCAAGCCAAGGTAGTGCCTTTGTCGAAATATGTTGACTACCTAAGAGACAATTAAATGATAATAGGTTCAAAGATAGATCGATAGATAAGATACAAAATTAAATTAAAGATCATGATTTTCGTCGCTTTAAAGTATCAATCTACTTTTTTGAATCCGGTTTACCGTTTTACTATATAATTATTTCCGATGAAGCGAACTGACCTTCTTTGTCAACAGAATAAAGGGTACTACTTGAATATAGTAATGAGGAATAAACCTGAAAAATATAAAGCCTTAAAGAATTAATCATCATCATCACAGAGACCCATTATCTTGGTTCATTGATGCTCCTTTAGAAGAGTATCTATACAATGTTCTTTTAATTGCAATTAATAAACTTCCACCTACGGAGGACACCGAATGTGTAGAAGAGATCTAATGTCCTTTATTTTGTGCAGCTTAACTCTTTCTAACAGGGATCTAATACAAATGTAAGAAAGATTGTGGACATATAATCTTATGCTTGATTGATACATCTCTACCAAAATTAAAAATCCCCCTAGAGAGGACACAACACTCTTTTCTTTGAAAAAGTCGTCATCTTTGTAAATAAAAGACTGCCCGCGGGAGAGTTGTATTAACTGGGTGGTGATTATGACCGAGCCGAAGAAGAGGTCTATATCTGCATTGAAGTCAATACGACTGACCAAGGGCAAACTAAATTTTACGACAATGAATACTTTTTCATTAACTATTGTTTTTATTTCATGGAGTGAATCATATATTTGAAACACGACCCTATCAGTAGCACAATCTTAGACCATAGAGCTGTCCTGCGCACATTCCGAGATAATGAACTATTATTTTCATGTCATAAAACCGGTTTAACCCACCATTTCTTTTGTGATGCCTGTACCAAGTCAGCACTATTGTGGTCGATATTTTTTCCGGTGGTTTCCAATGGATTTGTCTTTTCGGCTTTCGACAACTCTGTTCGTCAATTTTGTTATTACCCAATTTCACACTTCGGATTGCATCTTTAAAAAAGATAATGAATAAGTCTACTTTCAAAAGTGGAATTTAGGGGCATTATATGATATTGTCGTAGTAGGCGTGGCAACCGTACATTTTAACCTCACCTACACGGTTGTTATCATCATGCATGTGAAATCTGATAATTGCCAGTTTTCTGGTACGATTTTGATAACGATATTGATGTATAGAAATTTTTATGGCACGCGATAGTAACAGAAATGAGGTATACCTAGTATTTCGAACGGAAACTAAGGGTTTTCGTGCGAAATACTAGGTATACCGCACGTTAACTATGGATTTCCGATCGGTTCACATAGTTTTCGACGAAAACCCTAGTTTTCGATTGAAATGGAACGGAAACTAGGGGTTTAACACGGAAACCCATAGTTTCCGATCGGTATCGTTAATTCGAGTTTAAAACGAAAACGCTATTCATAGTTTTAGCCAATCAGAAACGAGAAACGGAAATCGCTATTTGATATTTAACGTTCGTCCAATCAGAAACGGAAAACGGTATTCAGGGTTTAATCAAACCAATCAGAATCGTTTTTCCTGTTTATCGCTTATATTTCTCTCTTTTTTTATTCAAATTTCGTATCTTTTATTTATTTTATATATTTTGATATTATAAATTAATTATCAAATAGAGTTGTACCTTTGACAAATTTAGGTGCGAATGGATATCAGATTAGCGGGTCCTGAGAGAATTCGATCTCGACTGTCTATATAGGAGGGTTTTTAAACACCAGGGGGCGTTGCGATTATACCTAGATACACTTCCTGGAAACAACATTGAGTTGAAAACAAAAGGATATATAAGTTGATATGAATAGAAAATTCTGATTTTTTATTAAATAAATGTACACATATTTCGGTTGCTATTTTGATTTAAGTGTTTAAATATCATAGAAAAACTTTATCAATATTTATATTTCAGAATTAAATTGATTTTTTTTTAATTTTATCTTTTAATCATTAAAAATACAACTTGTATCTATAATATTTGTACATATGGAATAAAATGATAATTATGTTAATTGAATTAAAGGTAATTCTAGTGGTAGTTTATCTTGAATTAATTAGGTGTGAAATGATAACATATAACTTGATTAGAACGACCAGGTGAAAAGTTACCTGTGCATCTGATTAGCATCTACCAGGTGAAAATTGACAGTTGGTCAATCACAGCTAGGGGTATTGTATATTAGAATCAAGTTAAGAATTGATGTTTAATGTCATCTCATAAACACACCTAGGGTCTACCTTTGATCTATGCCTTAAAGAAACATGCAGTTTTACACCTTCTTATCAGGTATAAAATCAAGCAGGTAATGAGCATATTTGAAATTAAATGCTGTAACAAGTTTACATCATTAATCAAGGTAGAAAAAAAACGTAAAAAAAAAGTGATGAAATTTGATTTATAGTCTATCTCTGGATATTATTTATGTCATAAAATCTTAGAAACGTAAGTAAACTTTTGATATGATGAATTTGAATATTTGACTTTATTAAGAAATTAAATAATACACAAGACATAAAGTTTAATCAGAAGAGAAAGGGAAACTGGGGTATTTCAGCCAAATATAGCATATATATTTTTACCAATAAATGCATAAAGATTTAAATAAATCGTAAAAAAATATTTGAAAAAAAAGAATTGGACACCACTGGCATAGAGTCTACCTGACTTCAATAAGAACTAAACATGTATTTTAACTGATGATGCATTTGGCACTTGGAACAGTAAATTTTATCTTTCAACACCCAGTGCTACCAAGCTGAAGTTTTTCTTTTTTATAAATTGAATCAAAATACAGATGAGAAACTATTTGTTGATATGTTGACATGTAAATTAAAGATCCAGGAAGGGGGGCGTCTTTGGATAGAATTGGCTCCTTCTTTCTGGAAAAAAGTCAGTAAATTTCGTTCAGATTTTTTGACAAAAATTATCAAACATGGCAAGTACACTAAGTCACACCTGATTATTAGAATAATAATATTCAGATGTTGAATATTTTGAAATGACGATAAATGCCTAAAAGTTCTGGTGGTTGTGGTCAGGACTAGAAATCACTCGCTTTCAAAATTATACTTGTTTTCAATCACATTTCACAGTTGAAACAACGAACCTTTCTTACATTTCAAACATTTTTTTTGTTTATCCCACTTGGAAGAGATAATTTAATTTCACGAGGAAATAAATTTGTAAAACATTAACTCGTGGAGCTTCTGTTCCATGCCCCCC
>MJUU01063149.1:2955-13274 GCA_002080025.1 Modiolus philippinarum
ATTTTTCTTGCAAGAGTTATGGGACTTTATTCGTCAATTTTAAGGCAGTTTTTTACATGTCACGCTCTAACTTGACAACCCTTTGGCCAATTTACTTCAAACTTTGTAGAGGTATTGGGTATGATGGCTTCAGGATCTGTATACTTTTTCTGGAAATTTCAATTTTTCTTGCAAGAGTTATGGGACTTTAGTCGTCAATTTTAAGGCAATTTTTTACATGTCACGCTCTAACTTGACAACCCTATGGCCAATTCACTTCAAACTTTGTAGAGGTATTGGGTATGATGACCTCATGATCTGTATACTTTTTCGGTAAATTTTAATTTTTCTTGCAAGAGTTATGGGACTTTGTTCGTCAATTTTAAGGCAATTTTTTACATGTCCTGCTTTAACTGATAGGTACTTTGATCGGCTCACTTCAAACTTTGCATATTAATTTCTGAAAGAGATATCAAGCTTAATTAGGCAGTTATAAGTGCTCCTGAATTGAGAACCCCTTACCTTAATTACTTAAAATTTTGAAGGGTGACGACAGGCATCTCATGCGACTTGTTTATTTATTTTTTGTCCGATTTGGATGGAGTGTTTTGCAATGGATTCCTTATGAAAAATAAAATAGTGCTGCAAAACAAGATTTTTGATAATTTGTTTCCTTTCCAAGCTATGAGGGGCCCAACAGGACAAAAATTGCAAACATATGGATTACCTAAATTTTTTATTTTTCATCGGGTTTCAATGGGATTTTTTTCTTTAGATTCCTCTCATTTTAAGCTTTCAGTAGCATGTCAACAGATTTGGTGTAGCTCTTTCCATTTCTGAGCTATAAGGGGTCAAAGGGGCCAAAATTGCAATTATTACAAATATGTGAAATCTTTATTTTTCATCAGATTTTGATGGGATTTTTTTTCTTGCATTCCTCCCATTGTAAGCTATAAGTAGTATTAAATGGATTTGGTGTAGCTCATATCATTTCCCAGCTACAAGGGGTCAGAGGGGCCAAAATTGCAATTATAAGAAATATGGGAAATCCTTATTTTTTCATCAGATTTTGATGGGATTTTTTCTTTGGATTATTCTCATTGTAAGCTTTATTTTTACTATTTTGGGTCCAGCTTATTACTGTATCAAGCTTTTTTAGTGTCCATCTAATTACTGTGTCAAGCTTTTTACTTTGTCCAAATTTGCTCTAAATCACACTTTTTCCAATTTCAGTGGTCGACATGGTGCGGTCGTATCATGCTGCGCTCTGCGTAGCCCTTTATTTTTTCCTGAATTAATGCAGAATGTTATACAAATGTAATACGTATATGTGTTGAAACTCTTTCCCAAGGCCCCATTGTTGTCCTCTCCTCATAAATGTATATTGTTCAGTTTGAGCTTCACAAGTTTATTTGAATTACATGTATCATAACAGAAGTGTAATTGTATATATATATTTAATTTCAGGATAATAAAGCTACTAAAAGAAGTAATACAACAATAGATGTAAAGACACTGTTCAAGGTAAAAATAGAATACATGCAAATACAACCATTCCAAACTAAACACCAGAAAATTTATTGAGTTTTATTTTTACAATTTGATTTATTGAAAATTTTTCTTTTTAGTGGGAAATATTTGTGACTTAGCATAGAAATGGGTCTGTCTGTTTGCAGCCTAGCCATACATTTATGTTTTAGAAACACTTGAGTGATATTGAAATATAATGAAATAGATTAATCCAGGCCTGCTCTATGCGAATAAGAACATGGACAGACCTTATATTTGTCAATATTTTATACCAAGCTTAAACTTAAACCTTGGATATAACTTTTGAACTATGAATGATACATGTAGACTTATCAAGCTTATCATGTCAAGTGTAAACTTTAACCTTGGATATAACCTTTGAACTATGAAAGATAGACTTATCATGCTTATCATGTCAAGTGTAAACTTTAACCTTGGATATAACCTTTGAACTATGAAAGATAGACTTATCAAGCTTATCATGTCAAGTGTATAGGTCTAGTCAAGAGGAACATAAATATTGCCCAAAAAATTAGGTCAGGTCAAGGTCAAGGTCACAGAGGTCAAATTTCATATGTTTTGTATGTGAAGAAAGATAACTAACCAAAATATTAAGATTCCATTTTCAATTTATTAAACTAATGAAATTGGTACTGGGGGCATTTGCAGTGTTTCATAAACACATCTTGGTTTTTATTATAGCTACAGGAAAGAGGTGTAGGTAAAGAAGACATCCTGTTCCATACTGTTACCATGGAGTCAGACTCACACATTTGTGTAAGGTGTGTGAAAGAACAAAAGTGTATGATGATCTTCAACATAAACATATCATATGATCAAATTAGTCATCCAACTACTGCTGATTCTGTGATAATGTATCCAGGACCAAAAACAATTGCAGCTCTTCGAGGTATGTTTTTTATGCCCCCGCGACGATAAGTCAGGGGGCATATTGTTTTTTTTACCCTTGTCCGTCCTTCCATCCGTCTGTCCGAGGGGGGTACATGGTTTGTCCCCACAACTCCTACAGTTTTATGCTAGAAAGTTTTTATTTTGCAGATCATTTGTACATGTATTGAAAATGTGCATGTGATAAGGATTTTGATTTTGGTGCATTTTTGTCAAAAATATACATTGTTGAACTTAGTCATTTTTTGTGATTTTTCATAGAGGGTACATAATTTGTCCGCACAACTCCTCCTACAGTTTTGATGCTAGGAAGTTTTTATTTTGCAGATCTTTTGTACCAATATTGAAGATGTACATGTGGTAAGGATTTTGATTTTGGTTAATTTTTGTAAAAATTATACATTGTAGAACTTAGTCATTTTTTGGTGATTTAGTAATAGAGGGTACATAGTTTGTCCGCGCAACTCCTCCTACAGTTTTGATGCTAGGAAGTTTTTATTTTGCAGATCTTTTGTACCTATATTAAAGATGTGCATGTGGTAAGGATTTTGATTTTGGTTAATTTTTGACGAAATTATACATTGTTGAACTTTGTCATTTTTTGGTGATTGAGTAATAGGGGGTACATAGTTTGTCCATGCAACTCCTCCTATAGTTTTTATGAGAGGAAGTTTTTATTTTGCAGATAATTTGTACTTATAATGAAGATGTGCATGTGGTAAGGATTTTGATTTTGATGCATGTTTGGAAAAAAGACACATTGTTGAATTTTAGTCATTTATTGGGTGAATTATTAATAGAGGGTACACAGATTTTCCGCACAACTCCTCCTAGAGTTTCGATGCTAGGAAGCTTTTATTTTGTAGTTCATTTGTACCTATATTGAAGATGTGCATGTGATATGTATTTTGATTTAGGTTTTTTTTGTTTTTTTTTCAAAAATATACATTGTTCAATTTTTAATTTTTTGTGATTTAGGGTGTATTTTTTTCGTCCGTCCAGAACATGTCTGGTATGTCCTTTGTACACCTGGTCAATAAAGTGAAAAAAGAACAGACAGCACAACAAATATGGTGGACAGTTTCATGATTGGACGGTTGTTGTTTAACTGATCCGTGATCACCAAAATTTCTTATTGCATGTATATTCTGTAAAAATAAATAATCCCTAGAGTGTTTGTAATTATTCCATGCCAAGAAAAATAAAAAAAGCCAGAAAATAAGCACGAGTATTTCAAAAATTACCTCCTTTTACTGCCTCCCACAAATATCAAGGCGTTTTATCAAATTTCTGAAATTTAAAGATAGAAACGATTTAAAAAGTTCAGGAAAAATTTTGCCATTGATTGTGAGTGTTTTCTCTTACCTTTTTAGTCAAGTTTATGGAGATATCAAAAATCGTATTTCATAATGCAAATATTAAATATCAGAAAAAAAGATTTTTGACTATTTAAAAATGTTGTCGATGCTCACATAAGTTTTAAAATGTGACTATTTATTTTTCCATTTCATTCCAGACTTTATTTTAAATCAATGGACATCAATTATGTTCTGGTTCGTAAAACAAAACCGCAATCTCAAAGGATCTGAAGCAACGACACCATATTGGATTCTCTCTGCACCACCTAAAAAGATGGTGCATGCAGCACAGTGTTCCGGATGTTCTCGCACAGTGTTCTGGTGCACTTTATTGACCAGAACATGTCCAGAACATTCTGGACAGACGAAAAAAATACACCCTTAGTAATAGAGGGTACATAGTTAATCTGTGCAACCTAGAATAACATGTGTTTAGCAGGGGCATCATATGTGCCTTACAGACACAAATATTACTAAAAAATCCCAATTGATTCAATCTTGCGCGGGGGCATGTCATCCTCTAGTCTTTTAAAAAGTTTATTAATTTTTTTCCTTTGTACAACATTAAATTTAAAGGTGTGATATTGTTTTGCCACGTTATGTTGGTGAATTTGCCTTTATATTCTCATTTACAGTATCTTTTCCTTGATTGGCAGTTAGTTCACACATTTGATTGGATAAATGCAAAAACCAGAGTAGGATACATTGAAGTCTTGATTTTCATCCAGAATAAGTCTAGGGACTGATGTCATAATTAATTGACAGATATAAAATGTCATTATTCCATATGCATTCATTATCCTTCTACATGTGAATCAAATTGCATTTTGTGATATTTTAAGGTGGGAGAATGATGCAGATTTTTGATATCTTACAAAGAGCTAAACTTAAGAGTCATGAGATGAATGAAGATATTAAATATTGGACCTGGATTTCTGTGGAAACTATTGGGGTTGTCACAGATAAAGCTGTATATCACTGGAGTTTGTCAGGTATGGATTTTATATGATATCTAGATGTTGTTCCCATGCTAGGTTCTTAGATTGGCAGCATATTGAATTTATATAATATTTTAACTGAAATTTGAACAAAATGAAAAGTTAGACTGGTGAATGGATTCCAATTTCATGTTTTGTTAAATTATCTTCAGTTAAATTATTTTTGCATCTTAAATTACCAAATGGCATAGAATTTATATTGACACCACCGTTGAATCAATACACAGTAGTCTTGCACCTATAGATAACATAAACAAAATTTGCAGCATCTTTTGTGCAATTCTTATTCCCAACCTATACAAAGCCAAAGGGGAGGCAAAAATATATCACTTGAGTATATATAAAACCTTACTAATATCGGCTCCCTTTCTTTTGTCTACACTTGTCCAAATGTACCTTTGATGAACATGCTATTTTAGTATCCCTTTGCAAATCCCTTTATTGTCGCACAAAGACCTGAACTACACAGGCCACCTTTCAATGCAATATTTAGCGGAGAAACTGTAGCATGAAGAATGTGTTGTAATCTGCTGCATGTTCACATCCTCTTGGATGGAGCTATATGTAGAAGTTAAATATAGCCCCTTTCACAATAACTGCAGGCTATAATTTGAGAGAATTGAGTATGTGCAGTTTCCCAGCAAAATGACATCCAGGACAACTAGATTTGCAATTGCAAGAAATAGCCAATGTAACCCCAGACTCGCTATTCCATGATTCCAGCTTATTTGCCACTTCTAAATCTACCTAGAATTAATTTCTGTTGAAATCTGACAAAGTGGAACTTTTAATGTACATGTGTATTTAAGCGGCTATCTTGGAAATGGCAGCCATTTTGAAAATTTTTGTTGTATAGATTCCTTCCTCTTATCTTACTGAACATTTATGCAAAATATGAACTAATTCTACAATGTAGTCCCTGAGATATTATACCCCACTCGTTAGAGAGTGGGGTATTCTGCATTCACCTTGTCTGTCCATCCGTCCGTTCATCCGTCTGTTCGCACAAAAATTTTTTTCTGTCACAATTTTCTTAGCTTTTAGTGGAGGGATTGATTTGAAAATTGGTATGCAGCCTTAATATGATTAGTTGTAAAGAATGTCCTATTTTGAGTCTTGTCCAATGTGCACTTCCTGTTTAACGAAATGTGGACCTAGTTACAAAATATAGTGAAATATGAATTTTTCATCACAGTTTTCTCAGCTTCTATAAGAGGGATTGATTTCAAAATTGGTATGCAGCCTCAATATGATTAGTTGTACGGAACGTCCTATTTTGAGTCTTGTCAGATGTGCACTTTCTGTTTAGCGAAATGTGGACTTATTTACGAAGTGAAGTGAAACATGAATTTTTTGTTGCAGTTTTCTAAGCTTCTTTAAAAGGAATTGATTTCAAAATTGGTATGCAGCCTCTATATGGTTAGTTGTAAGTAACATCATATTTTGAGTCATGTCAGATGTGTACTTCCTGTTTAACAAAATCTGGACTTAGTTACTTGATGTAGTGAAACATGATTTTTTTGTCATCGTTTTCTCAGCCTCTATAGGAGGGCCCCTATTGATGTCAAAATTGATATGATAGCCCCTATATGATTAGTTGTAAGGAACGTCCTATTTTGAGTCCTGTTTGATGTGTACTTCTTGTTTTACAAAATGTGGACTAAGTTACAAAAAACGGCGAAACATGATTTTTTATACCCCCGCTTTGTAAAAGCGGAGGGTATATAGTGATGGTGGTGTCCGTCCGTCTGTCCGTCCGTCCGTCCGTCCGTCCGTCATTCCGTCCGTCCGTAACACTTTTACTGTCAAAGTTTTCTCAGCTTCTACAGGTGGGAATGATTTGATATTTAGCATTAGGCTTCCAAATGATGAGTTGTACAGTGTCAGATATTTTCANAAAGGGATTGATTTCAAAATTTGTATGCAGCCTCTATATGAATAGTTGGTTACTACTTTCTGTTTATTTTAGAGGATTATGTCATTGTGTCCATACTTGTATTATGTCCACACACATTTTAATTTGCACTTGCCATATTGATTCAGGGTTCAGTTAGTGGGGTATCACTGGTTGCCATTTGGCGACAGCTCTTGTTGAATGCTCAATTTTTAAATGTAAATTGGCGGCTATCTAAGAAATGGCGGCCATTTCAAAAATTTTAAACCCATTGTGATTAACTTCAGATGGTGGTGCAACTGTATGCAAAGTTTGAACTTGTTTCATCTGCCATTTCAAAATAATCGCTCGGACAAAATATGTGGAAGAGCAGAAGAATAATCAGAAGAAACGTAGAATAACAACATGTCACCCCAACATTGTCTGGAGTGACATAATTAAACACAGATTGTGACATGAAAGTTTTAGTGGGGAAATGCACATAGACACTTTTTCCTGCCAGGAAAATGATAGCTCTGCGATTATCAAGAAAGGGTCTATAATTGACATTGAATTTTACTTTCTCAGCAATTATTGTGAAGACGCTATAATGTGACACTAAATTTTTCTTTGTGGTTGAATCAATCTATTCTCAGAACACCAAGTTTAACAAAATTACATACAATATGTCAAAAATTAAAATTGATTGAATTCTCTTCTTTATGGAGCAAATTGCAAAAAAAATCAGATAAGAAATGGCTTTGCAATAGTTTTTGGAAAAAGTGGTTTTATATGAAATTCAATCTATAGTCAAAAAAGGGCAGTGATTGTAATGTTATTGTCACATATCATNAGTTATATTGTTTGTAGTAACATTTCATTGGAAAAAACAAGAAAAAGCGGCTTTTAAAATATGGCGCGCTCGGGTGTACATTCCTGATTTTATGACGTTACAAAAAGGGACATAACTCCTTGTGTAAACAGACAAAAGGGGACGACAGTTTCGTGTGGATTTTAGTATATTTTAGGGTGAATACAGTGAGAAATAAAATCAAACACCAGTGGAAGTGCGAGACAAGAGAATCTCAGACACCCTCGGGTAAGATTTCAATCATCTCAGACTCAGCAAGCTTCGTCCGAGACTGGAAATCTTACCCTTGGGTGTCTGAGATTCTCCTGTCTCGCACTTNCAGCATTAACATGGATTTTCTCTCAGGTAAAATGTTAATACTGTGATCAAATCGGATAAGTAGGGTGGCCGAGTGATAAAAAGCACTGGAGTTTCAACCAATTACAATGCCAACAGGAATGTGGATTCAAATCCTTCATGTGTCAAGGGCCTATGGGTTTCATAAATTTCAAACCTTCTTTCCCCACAGGAAATTTCATCGTAGGTTTAAAAGCTCTTGAAAAGCAAAATGCAAAAGAGGAATTATGTATAATACATGATGTGCTTAAGTTACAAGTACAATGTAATGTCAGTATGATACTTATCAATTGTTGAGAATTTTTTACCCAAAATTGAAAGTCAGAAAAAAAAAATCATGAAGTTTATTAAGTTGATTCACTAGGAATAAAAAGACTCAACCCCTTGTTACTTTCAGACAAAGTTTTGTTGTATATAAACTATTCTGTCTTGTCTTTTAATCGTGCCATCTTTCAGTAAACATTGATCTCACTGATTTCAGTATTACAGTAGAACTTTGCTGGCTCAAACTGCAATGACTCGAACACCATGGATGCCTCCAACCCTGTTTGTGGTCCCTTGGTTTGAATTTTAACATAGTTCCACCTCGATACCTCGAACACCCCTTTGGCTTGAACTGTTTTCATCTGTCCCTTGGGTGTTCGAGCCATCGAAGTTCGACTGTATATAGGTTTTGAACATGTGTTTTGCCAAATTTGAATCTGACAAAACTGGCAATAGCAGGCAAGCTATAACCATGTCAGAGGAATATGTTCTTTCCAAAGTTTGTAAATGTATCAGAAATATTATATTGAGAATATCAGATCAGCATTGGATATTTACAAGATGTTGAAGTGAAATCATTTTCAAAATGTGACCTGCTTTGAAGGAATAGATATGTAGGTAGTATTAGGTAGGGGTTAGAATAGGAAGGGAGGGGTGTTTTTAATGCACCTAAGGTCACAATTAAAAATTGAATGCATTATTTTGTAGTTTTATGGGAGTGTGAAAGTGTGGACTGTAGAACATTTTGAATGAAGTGTGCTAGCACTTCATGTAAAAAATCTGCTGCAGTCTGTGCTTTTACACGTCAATAAAACTACAAAATATTGCATTCAATACTTATAATTAGGCCACATCAAATGAATTAATAGATTCTCATGCAGGATTATAAAAATAAAGGGGTGAGAGGAAGGCTTTAATGGTTTATTTTTAATTCAGTTCCACCTTAAAATCAAATAAGATTCTGACAAAAATGAGGTATTTAGGTTCATAATGACTACTTATTGAGTTCTGACTTTGAACAATTATAGTTCTTAAATGTATAATAGACCTAGTATTGTGAAATGTATTTTATTGTTTGTTTATTATTATTTTAACTTGTGAGGGCCTCAGGGATGATTAGTTGTATTATTGTATAGCAATATAATATTTCCCTAAGAAAGCAACCTAAAGTAAGCGTGCAATAAATTTCCATATTGCAGTAGTGCATATATGACTGAAATTTCATGACGTCATTTTCAAAGAAAATCACCTTATTAACAAAAATTTGGGCTTTGCTATACAATAAAAGGGTTATTGCATGAATATTAGGAAATATTATCCCTCGTAGGACATATATTACACTAGTAAGCTCGTGCAATATGAAATTTTACTCAGGAAAATATTCCCTAATATTCATGCAATAACCCTATATTACTAACTATGTAACCCTCTTGATATAAAGAATATTATTATTATTATTATTATAATTTCTCCAATTCTAAGGGTGTTAACCCAGTTGGTTAAAAATACGTATTATTTTTAATCCACACGTTGGTTAAATTTCCGCGTTATGTTTCCCGCAACGTTTCATTTCATGCATAAAGTCTATTGTGACGTCATCGTTACTAGGCTTTCAGATTGCGCGGCAAACGTTGGCAACCGTGCTGAACCATTGAATATGCACCTGAAACTCAGTAAAAGTCATTGGAGAAACAATATATCCTTCTGTTTTCTCGTGGATTACGATATTTCTCCATTCTCGATAGTTAAATTTCTGATTTTAACATGCTCGCTAAAAGCTCGCATGTTGAAAATCACAAATTTAACTATCTCGAACTGGAGAAATATCGTAATCCATTTGATCCGAAAGGATATGCTATATTTAATCGGAATGGTACATATGTATAAAAAATTTATATTTGTGTAAAACGATACAATTCCGGTTCTGGATACAACCTTTTTTCAGGAATGCGAAAGAAAGTTAAAATGGAATCATAATACTGTTCGTTCTTTTGATTGACGGTTCGGTTCTCACTTACTTTAAAAAGTTTAAAAATAGGGGAGGACAGATTTTTGGTTGGACTGGGGGGTGAGAATCTACTTATTAACTTGATATGGCCATACATTCTGTAAATGGAATGCAAGTGTTCACGTAAGATAGCTTAATGAAAATCGTGGATGATACACCATTTCCTTGTCTAGATTACTCCACCGTTTTTGTT
>MJUU01063151.1:0-10732 GCA_002080025.1 Modiolus philippinarum
GATGTACTTGGACTACAAGAGTTGTTCAACAAGTTAAACGACCAATGGTACAAATACACCAAATACAAGCATAAATGTTAAAAGACCAACATTAAATGGTACAACATATGAATATAAACACCAAATACGAACAGAAACATCAATAAATACTAACGCAAGATATGTTCACACACTGATGTGAACACCAAATCAATCACCTAACGTTAAGTATGACTATAAAGTGATATAAAACATGTAAACATATGAACATTAACACTGATATGAACAAAAATATAATCAGAAACATTGAAATACCAATATTAAACGACATTCATATGAACTTTAACCATAAAACTGAAACATAACTTGAAATCTCCAATGAATTGACAAACATTATGACAACATATAGTCATTGATATGAATATTTACACAAAAACAAAAGACAAAACTCAAGATCATATGATATAAAACATTATAGATTAACCACATTCATGAGAACTTGAATATCAAAACACAACATGCAACATGAAATATGAACAAAAATACAAGCATAAATGGTTAAACATGAACATGAACTGATACAACATATGAATGAGAACACCAAATGCTAACAGAAATGTCCAAATATGAACATTAAACGACATAAGATATTTAAACATGCAAACATTGACACGGGTGTTTATACCAAAACACGAAACATAACGTTAAGTATGAACACAAACACAACAATACATGACAACATAATGTAAAACATGATAAACTTGACATGAAAACGTAAGATGAAATGTTAAATATCAACACAAACACACGATATGTAAATATGCAAACATTGACACAGGTGTTTATGGGTCTGTTCCAAAAATTGCCCAAATTCTTGTCCGATGACAATTTTGCAATGATTATTTCTGAAACTTTCCAATATCTAAAATTTTGTAAATTGTATTGAAAACTAAGGAGTATCTCCCTCATGCAAAGCTCTGTCCTTAGCTGATTTCGGCTTTAAATTTTGATCACTTTGGTTATTTGTTCTCTATCAGTTTTTAAACATCTTTGAGTTTATGGTCTTCCAAACGTTTTGATTTTATCTGCACTAATGAGACATAAGTTGTCGAAATGCGCATATGCAGAAAGTAAATTCACAGTGACTTCGGTATTTAGTTATTTGTTACCACTGGGTCGATGCCACTGCTGGTGGACTGTTAGTCCCCGAGGGTATTCACCAGCCCAGTAGTCAGTACTTCGGTGCTGACCCGAAAGCCGATTATTTCTGAAACTTTCCACTATCTAAAATTTTGTAAATTGTATTGAAAACTAAGGAGTATCTCCCTCATGCAAAGCTCTGTCCTTAGCTGATTTCGGCTTTAAATTTTGATCACTTTGGTTATTTGTTCTCTATCAGTTTTTAAACATCTTTGAGTTTATGGTCTTCCAAACGTTTAGATTTTATCTGCACTGATGAGACATAAGTTGTCGAAATGCGCATATGCAGAAAGTAAATTCACAGTGACTTCGGTATATTTTTATTTGTTACCACTGGGTCGATGCCACTGCTGGTGGACTGTTAGTCCCCGAGGGTATTCACCAGCCCAGTAGTCAGTACTTCGGTGCTGACCCGAAAGCCGATTATTTCTGAAACTTTCCAATATCTAAAATTTTGTAAATTGTATTGAAAACTAAGGAGTATCTCCCTCATGCAAAGCTCTGTCCTTAGCTGATTTCGGCTTTAAATTTTGATCACTTTGGTTATTTGTTCTCTATCAGTTTTTAAACATCTTTGAGTTTATGGTCTTCCAAACGTTTAGATTTTATCTGCACTGATGAGACATAAGTTGTCGAAATGCGCATATGCAGAAAGTAAATTCACAGTGACTTCGGTATTTAGTTATTTGTCTGTATTTGAGGATTATTTTTATTTTATGTGATACTGTTGGAATACTTTCTTAAGTTTCATCAAAAAGATTGACGATTCTTTGCGTTTTACTTGGAAATAAATATTGATTTGTAGTCAAAATAAGTGGCATTTGCTTTGTCCAAATTCTCATAATTGGAAAAAATGACCAAAATACGCATGCAAGGCATGTTTGAAAGTCAGCAAAATTGTGTTTGCATTATAATACAAGTATAGAAGAATTGTGTTTCACATCAACTTTGCGGATTATGTCTTCATGTTCAGAAAATATCATCATTTTTCACCTGTCCTTGAAAATTGTCCACTACATAACGTTTCAGTTCTTTTGTTGCTAATAAACAAAGTTTTAATCCCCCTGTTTCCAAGGATGTGTCTCTCATCTTACACTACATCCAGTACAATATGGCATTTTTAAAACAGCATGTTTAAAGAACTAAAGTTATGCCAAAGGTATATTGGTAAGTTGAGGAAACCCCGTACTTTTTGACTTGTCCACTTGGTAACGGGTCGAAAATCATAAAAGCACCTACTAAAATGCACCAAAAATCATAGATCATAAGAAAAAATTGTTGTTTTATAGAAAAAACCTCAAAATGCCTGCTACAGAAGAATTAGTGGCGTCACGGCATGCTATATTTGGTAAATACGTCCAATACGTAACGGTCATCTACATAACAGTAAATTGCGTTATGTAGTGGACTGAATCGTTATGTAGTGGACAAATGTTGTCTTAATCTGTTGTAAATGTCTGTTTTAACTTCCGTTTCACACTTTTGAGACCAGTGGCGGATTTAGGGGGGGGGGGCCCGGGTGGGCCCGGGCCCCCCCCTTAGGTCGGAAAATATTTAAAATTCCTAGGGGTTTTTAAAAAAATTGGGTTCCGGGCCCCCCCCTTTTGAAAAAAATATTGGTCGGGCCCCCCCTTAGCAGAAAGTCTGGATCCGCCACTGGAGACGAATTGTTTTGCAAAAATAAGTAATCATTTTCTCCTGAAAACATGTTCTCAAACTAGACTTGCTGGGGTTGCAAATACCAGATAGTATTTGTATTGCATATATCTCAGGTAATTATATTTTCAAGACATTAAATGCATCTTCTTTGATTTTTTCTGGCTTTAATTTGTTTGTATCAATAGTGGTGTTATATTCGGCTTTACGAAAAAATAATCAGACACCACCTGTATTTAAATCCCAACTCTCTCGGTTTAAAATCAACTCAGTAAGTGCTCCTTGTGGTCTTTTGTCGTTTTGTGTTTTGGTCCATTTGTCGAGCAACGGATGACAGTATTTGTAATATCATTTTGTCCTGATATTTTTTTACCCCCGCTCCGAAGGAAGAGGGGTATACTATTTTACCTTTGTCCGTCATTCTGTCCGTCCGTCCGTCACAACTCTCTTCAATGGTATATGATACAAATTTGAAATTTTGTATGTATAGTCATGCCATATTGTTTGATGCATTTTCAGATCTGTCGGGTTACTATTTCCTGTTTATCGACTTAGTTAATTTTCAGTAATTCCGTCTGTACGTCACAATTTTCGTCAAGCTTTTCTCTGCAATGGTAAATGATACAAACTTTGAAATTTTGTCAGCAGCTTTGTATAGTCAAGCCATATTGTAGGATGTATTTTCAGATCTGTCGGATCACTACTTCCTGTTTACCGACTTAGTAAATTTTCAGTAATTCCGTCCGTCCGTCACAACTTTCGTCAAGCTTTTATTTGCGATGGTAAATTATACAAACTTTAAATTTTGTCAGAAGCTTTGTGTAGTCATGCCATATTATGGGATGCATTTTCAGATCTGTCGGGTTACTTCTTCCTGTTTACCGATTTAGTCAATTTTCAGTAATTCCGTCCGTCCGTCAAAACTTTCGTCAAGCTTTTCTCTGCAATGGTCAATTATACAAACTTGAAATTTTGTCAGAAGCTTTCTGTAGTCATGCCATAATGTGGGATGCATTTTCAGATCAGTCGGATTACTACTTCCTGTTTACCGACTAAGTAAATTTTCAGTAATTCCGTCTGTCCGTCACAATTTTCGTCAGGCTTGTTTGCAATGGTAAATGATACAAACTTGAAATTTTGTCAGCAGCTTTGTATAGTCATATCATAATGTGGGATGCATTTTCAGATCTGTCGGATTACTACTTCTTGCTGACTGGCTTAGTAAATTTTCAGTTTGTATGTGCTATATTGTTAGATGCATTTTCAAACCTGTGCAGTCCACTAAAAGCCAAGAGCGGGTTTATATCTAGTGAGCTTGGGCTAACAGATTCCTTGTTATATTTGCTGACAATCCCGCATCCGTGAACAAAATAAGAGCAGAGATGATATCATAGATATTGCGTCGTTTGACACCTAGGAAGTGAATTCTGCTCTAGTCGCTGTATTGAACTGTGGTAGAAGTGTTGTGCATTGTTGAAAGCCTCATGATGACTTCAAGATGAAGAACAACAATAAATGCGTTATTCTATTTGCTTCATCTGTCCATGTCTTTTTTGAGGAATTTTATCCCATGTACATTTACCCCATTTCCCTTCATTTGATAATGATGACTTCAAAGATAACAAATATTCTTCCATTGCTTAGCCATGTAATGATATATATCTTATCTCATGATCATTTTCTCTAAACCACTTTATTGGATACTTGATACTAAATCATTTCGAACCAATCTTGCCAATCACCATTGCTCAGAGTTCGCATGAGGAAAATATAAAGGTAAAACTAGACTACAGGGAATCATACCCAATACAAACTCAATTATATTCAAGGATAGTGACGACATCAAAGCTGAAAATTGCATAGGTTCATACGTTTTGGTCGAATACCAAGGAAACTCATATCCTGGATACGTAGGAAACGTTGACATGGAGTCTTCAAGGTTGCATGTGCATTGTTTGCACAAGTTTGGGCCAAGAAATTCCAATTCCTTTTACTGGCCAAGGACTGTTCGAGACGAAAACTAGTATGAACTAGATCATATCATTGCAATTATTAAGATTCCAGAGTTGATTGATGGGACACCGTCTCACTACAAAGTTGATGTCAAAGTTGATGTCACAACCTGGAGGAAAGTTATGGAAAAGCTAACATAGACATGGTCTTCAAACTGCATTTACATCTTGACATGTGAACCGTGCAAAATGCAGTACATTGGGGAAACATCAACACCTTTCAATTGAAGATGGAACCAAAATTAATCACATCATATTATCCAAAGAAAAACTGCAGAATTACACCAGTAATACACACGCACATGTAGTGTAAGCCTATTTTTTCAAAAATTTTCGAAAAAGTTTTAGAAATACAATTAGATGATTTTTTCGATAAAATATTTAATCCGTATCTTTGTGCGTTTAGGCGAGGACATGGGTGTCAGACCATGCTGCTCAGACTGCTAGAAGACTGGAGAGAGGCTTTAGACAAAAATCGGTTCATAGCTGCAGTTTTGATGGATCTTTCGAAGGCTTTTGATTGCCTACCTCATGAAATTCTGCTTGATAAATTATCGGCTTATGGTGTTACTTCAAACTCAGTTTTACTTTTAAAATCTTATTTAACTAATAGGAAACAGCAAATAAAAGTTAATAGCATACTGAGCAGCTGGGCTGACATTCTTAAAGGAGTACCTCAAGGATCTATACTGGGACCTCTTTTATTCAACGTCTTTATAAATGATATATTTTTGTTTATTGAAGAAGGTACATTATATAATTATGCAGACGACAATACTTTATCTTTTTGTATAGTCCGGATTACGACCATCTAATAGAAACTTTGGAAACTGAATCAAATAAATTAATTGAATGGTTTAAAAACAATAAAATGCAAGCAAATCCAGACAAATTTCAGGTACTGGCTGTAGGTAAAAAAACATATAATAGAAATCCATGTATAAATATACAAAATTTTACACTTACTTGTGAAACTACTGTTAAATTGCTTGGAATAGATATTGATTATCAGCTAAATTTTGATTCACATATTAGTAATATTTGTAGGAAAGCATCACAGCAACTTAATATTCTTAAACGTTTGGGTTCTTATCCGAATAGACTGAATAAATTAACAATTTTTCATTCATTTATTCTTAGTAACTTTAATTTCTGCCCTTTTGCATGGCATTTTTGTACAGAAAAAAATTCTAAAAAATTAGAAAAAGTGCAAGAAAGAGCACTCCGTTTTATATATGACGATTATATCAGTTCATATGATAATTTATTGCTAAAAGCTAATGTACCATCATTACAGATTCGTAGAATTAGAATTATGACCCTAGAAACTTTTAAAATAGTTAATAAATTATCACCTATTTGTTTAAATAACTTAGTTACAGTTAAAAATTTTAAATATTCTTTCAGGTACAGTAATATTTTGGATATTCCACAGGTGAAATCTACACGGTACGGTATTAAATCTTTTAAATATGCAGCAGCTACATTGTGGAACAGCCTCCCAGACCACTTCAGGACTGAAAATAGTTTTTCACAATTTAAGAGCTTAATGCAGTCCTGGAATGGTATGGATTGTCGCTGTTCTGCATGTAAGTAACAACTTTGCTGAAAATTTCGCTTGGTGCCTTTTTTAATTCTGCTTATGCTATATAGTTTATTTAATTTGATTCTTTGATGCAGATGTCCATAGACAGCTTGAAACCCTGTGCCATATGTGCTGCTGTCTGTGGACCTCTGCATCACCGCTTATTTTATGTTTTAGTGCTAATTATTGCTTAATGCTTTGCTCTAAATGTGTGCTTTTATGTGCTTATCTTATTTAAGTTTTAACTCTGGTATATGTACATTGTCTTACATCTTGTGAACTGTCTTTTATGGTAGATTGCCTGTCTTATGTGATGTTAATTTTGTTTTATATGTGCATGCTTTGTTGTTTTAATGTTAGTTATATGTTTTATGTATTCGGTAAAAAGCTCATTAGAGCTTATGTTGTAAATTTATATAATATGCCGAATCAAAATAAAGTTTTATCTATCAATCTATCTATCTATCTATACGATGGCCGAAACGTCCAAGTGCGAAACGACCAAGTCCGAGGTTACACTATGGCCGAAACGTCCTGCTACCTTTTGCCGTCGCCGGTCAAATAGCCTGTTGACTATTTTGCCGGTACCGGCTAAATAGCCACTGCCTATTTGTTATTTTTCTTGTATTTAACTTCTATCTATCTACATCCATATATCCTGGATTATCTCCGGAAATATTTCTTTCGAAGTTGATTTGAAGTTTGTGCAACATCCGGTGCAGTTTGGTAGAAGCGGTAAGTTACAAAAATGTAAATACAAAACTCCTCTCAACGGCTTAGTAAAATTGCTTGCTATAGAAACATTAATCTCAACATAGGCATGAAAATCACAAAAGAGAGAAATAGCTGTCGCTAAGTTGTTGTTGCTATCGTAGTTTCCACCTCTGGCACTTCACCAGCACAAGGACAATAGACCACTTTCTTACTTCTTTTTATGAATGAATTGCGCCGGTTGACCTGGAGTCAATCGGCGCAAATTGCGTCACTAAACATTGTGACGTTGGGAAATCTATATTGTGACGTCAAAATTTTCCGGGGAAATTCACGTGACGTAGTGGAAAGTCATCTATATGAAAATGGCACTGCCAAATAAGCGAGTGCAGCTTCCTTACAGTTTTGATTTTCCATCCTTAATATGAGAAAGGCGTTACCTTAAAAAGGAGCGAAGAAGTTATTTCTATTTAACTACATTGTATCAGCCCACAAACACTTATTTTGAAAAAATGTCGATACCTCCCACTAATAGACCGAATTATCTGTGTTTACAAAGCTACTAAGCTACTTTTATCATCCTATTTTTTTCCTTTATTGAGTAGCTTTGTAAGCAACAGATAATTTGGTCTATCCTACTGAGAGAGGGACGACATTTTTATTGTCTCGCCCACGACGAAAAGTCATGGAGGCGAGACTTAGGGATAGCGTTTCTGTCAACAATTGCAATTTATTGTGAATTAACAAGCTTATGTTAGTTGTTGGTCCATAGTAAATGATGTGCAGTTGCATCCTTATGGGTACAAATCAAATCCCTACTTAGTTTATGGCCCTGGCCCCTTAATTAGTCCTGCATGAACAATTACTTTAAGTTTTTAGCAATCAGTGTGTACAGCCTATACCAGTAGTCCCGAACACTTGATATTTGACATGCAGTTGCGTCTTGGGGAGTATACGCTGATTCCATGCCCAGTAGTGGCCTTGTCCCCTTAGTCACGCATGAGCGATTACTTGAAGTTTTTAGCAAGCAGTTTGTACAGCCTACATGTATATACAGTACAAACAGAGGCATTCAATTAAAAATCACTCTGGTCCGACAATTTTCACCCTTGTCACCCCGGAATTCACAGGTTTTGTCGGTGTTTGTCCGACAAAATTGTCGGAAAAATTTCACCCAAAAAATCGACGGTAATTTTCTTTGATGTTGGGTCAACTGATAAATGCCGGTGAAAGTCGGACTTCCACCAGAATTGATGGAGTTTTAGTGTCCTAATTGTCTCTTCAAAAGTTTTAGGCTAATATCAAGAGGAAAAAATTAACTCAATGAAAACCGGGTTTCATGTGACTTCCCTTTCAAAATCGTATTTGGGAACGTATTAATCAATGCCAGGAATGAAAAAAAAGACAATTGGATGGCTTCGACAAAACATATACCTATGTAAAAATATCTCCTCAATTTCCATTTGACCGAGAAAAGTGGGTTAAAACACATCTTATTTCAAAACGTAAGCCTCTGTAGATTCTCATACTGACATGCTAGAATGTTCGGGTTGCACGAAATTGAAGCATGGAATTTCTATTTTTATGACCAATCAAAATACAGTTTAGCGGATTCCCCTTAAAAATAGGCTCGCACCTATTGTTTGTGACAAAAATAGGAGCCAAAGACGTGGTCTCTTCCAAAATTCGCCGAGGCATTTCAGAATTGAATTATTATCTCAGCAAAAAGGAACTTTTATACTATTGGAAACTTTTTTCAGATAAAACACTTTTATGAAGATGTTAGCATACAAAAATGAACAAGTTCACCGTCTGTTGAGCGTGTCATCGTGTAAAAAATAACAAATGCTTTTATGGAATGTTAAGTAATTCTTGGAACTGAATATTCACTGAAATATTCCCTGCAAGGATATGTGAATATTGATTTTCTCTGAAGCTATTTTTCGTGTGATTTTTTTAAATTTAAAGTTATTAATAGCATGCTATTTATAGGTCGTAACTCACTAAGATTAACCTTGACCTAACAAAACCAAATTACGCAAATTTTAAGGCTGATTTTCGTGCAAATTATTCAATAAGTAACAAATTATTTTATATAATATGATCTTTTAACAACTTTGAGTTCTGACAGTCACATATAATTCACGATGTTCATACCAATTATAAGTTATTTTCTGTCATTTTAAAAATATTCTCTCGATATTCTGACTATTTGAAATATGAAAAGCAAGCTTTTCCAAAATAATTAACTTCACTTAGAGATAATTACTTCGTATACACAAGTAGATAAATGTTGACAAGTACAATTAACAACAGCAGGTGAGTTAATCCTCTGTTTATCAGTTTCTTGAACATCCGTGAATGTCGGTGAATGTCGGACATTCACCCCGTTTCACACACAATTCACTGACGTCGGATTTGAGTGATTTTCAACTGAATGCCTCTGTTTGTACTGTATATGCAAGTAGTCCTACATGTCCTAGGCACTTGATATTTGACTGGCAGTTAGGTCTTGTGGAGTAAATTCTGATTCCAGGTCCAGATGGTGGCCCTGGCCCCTTAGTCACGCATGAATTATCACTATAAGTTTTTAGCAAGCAGTTTGTACAGACTATACAAGTAGTCTTAGGCACTTGATATTTGACATGCAGTTGTGTCTTGGGGAGTACATACGGATTCCACATCCAGATGGTGGCTCTGGCCCCTTAGTCATGCATGAATGATCAATTTTGATAGCGAGCAGTTTGTATAGCTTATACCAGTATTCCTGGCCACTTGATTGCATCTTGAGGAGTACATACCGATTTCTTGCCCAGATTGCAGCGCCGTCCCTCAGTTATGCATGAGTGATCACTGATCACATCATTCATTTTTAATAAAGTTGTTAACACAGATTTTTTTAGGTCAACATTAAAAATATTTTTGTTTCCCCTCCCCGACTGGGTTGTTCAGGTTTTTGGTAGGTAGGTAGGAAAATATTTTTTATGCCCCCGCCGCTAGGCGGTCGGGGGCATTAAGGTACGTCCGTCCGTACGTCCATCTTTTTGGTTTCCGGATGATAACTTGAGTATCCTGCATCGGATCAAAACCAAACTTGGTCACATGCTTACTTATCACCCAAGACAGAACCCTATCGATTTCCAGGTTGGTACCCCCAAGGTCAAGGTCACAGTTGCTAAAAATAGTCTAAAATTTCAATAAAGTTTTGGTTTCCCGATGATAACTTGAGTATCCTGCATGGGATCAAAACCAAACTTGGTCACATGCTTACTTATCACCCAAGACGGAACCCAATTGATTTCCAGGTTGGTACCCCCAAGGTCAAGGTCACAGTTGCTAAAAATAGACTAATATTTCAATGAAATTTTGGTTTCCGGATGATAACTTGAGTATACTACATAGGATCAAAACCAAACTTGGTCACATGCTTGCTTATCACCGAAGACAGAACCCTATCGATTTCCCAGTTGGTACCCCCAAGGTCAAGGTAGCAGTTGCTAAAAATAGACTAAAATTTCAATAAAATTTTGGTTTCCGGATGATAACTTGAGTATACTGCATGGGATCAAAACCAAACTTGGTCACATGC
>MJUU01063152.1:19188-34374 GCA_002080025.1 Modiolus philippinarum
CGGAAATAAAAAGACGACATTATAAACTAAGGCACTCATAGTGTGAACTCCCATGAAAACCGGGAGTGACATCAGGTGCTCCGGAAGGGTAAGCATGTCCTGCTCCGCTAGCGGCACCCGTCACACTATCAGTGAGTCAATCCAGGGTTGAGTCAAAACCGGTTATGTCAAATCCGTGAAGACGTGAAATCTAGCTGAAAATGTCCGTTTTCATTTGGGACACAGACACGTCATATCTGTCAATGATATCATGGTGACGGCCATAAAATTTCTGAAGGGATGAAAGCAACAAAGGCTGAACAAATCCCTGACTAAGCAACTTTTGGGACAGTGTTTTTGCTCTATTATAAAAATCGCTGTATAAAATATATGCGCGACAGTAACGAATCAACTGTGAAATGTAAACTCCATAGGCTGAAGAGGTAGGTATATTGCTGCTCAGAAAGGAAAAATTCACAATTCGGAAGTTAAAATCATCACGTTTGTCATATAGCTTAGATTTCAAACGTCCATCTTCATCAATATTTTACGAAAGGATATGGAGTAAATGAACATGAGACCATAACACATATATTAACTCCAACTGCAATAATTTTAATGAGCTGTATGGCCATTTCGGAAATTAATTCCTCATTAATGTATATAAACAGATCTAAGTACGAAGCTGAAGTAGGTGTGTCAGTAGTCTCTTTAATTTCAAGCTCATTGGGATAGATCTGGTGTAAATATTCCTTGAATTTTGGATTATTAAGAGAAAGTACATCGTCTATGTACCGGAAGCTGAAATTAAAGGACTGGGCTAAATGTTTTTGTTTTTTCTGTGTTAGCCCTTGTAAACACTTGGCCTCATACGAGAAAAGAAAGAGATCAGCGAGCAGTCAGTTCTCATGGGAATCCCGATTGTCTGTTGAAAAACGCGACCTCCAAATTCGACAAATATATTATCTATTAAAAATTCCAATATCTTGATTACGTCAGTCTCCGTGTACTTATTGTTTGATTCAGTGTGGTTCTTTACGAAATATGTTTTGTCTTTCACTACTACTAAGTAAGTGTATCTGCGTTCTCCGTTTTTAGTGCAGAAACATTGATGTATCAAATCAGAAAGTATTGTTTTCAATTTATTGTATGGCAGGGTAGTATAAAGAGTAGAAAATTCAAAAGTTTGTATGCTGTGGCAATGGTTAAAACTGCTAGAGGATAGCTGTTCCAGAAAATCTTTAGAATTTTTTAGAATCCACATCTGATTGACGCCTCTCGAGGAGTAGACTTTATCACAGTAACTTTTCAGGCCATCTCTGACTGCGGTCAATAAAGTAGTAAGGAGCTTAGAAAGTGGCTTAGTGGTGCATCTGGAAGACCCGGCAATGAATCTCTGTTTGTATGGGTTCTTGTGAAGTTTATGGACCCAGTAGATGTACGGAAGCTGATTGTTTTCATCACCTGCTTTGATGCCAAAGGATGTTAAAACTGAATTGTGATTTTCAATAATCTCCTCCCTTGATAGTGTAGTGGGAGTATAAGTTAGGTTTCCTGATGCACTATCAATTCCCATCTCCTTAACGAAACAGTCAAGATAGTGCTTCTTACACACGAACAGTATGTTGGTAGAAGCTTTGTCTGCAGGGACAAACACGTAATTTTCGTGGAGGTTGTCCATCGTTTTTCTAACGAGGGGATCTTCAAAATATAAAAAGGACAATACGGAAGACAAAATGATAAAGACAATCCAAACAAAAAGTACCCTCAATTACAAATCCCTACATTACGAAAATTTGTTGAAGATGCTAAAAATATGTACGAACTTTACAATATTGCAAAAAATGACATTGCGAATTGAAAAGAAAAACGTCACAGTGGGGTACAAAGGGGCTTTAAAAGGAGATCTCAGAAGGTAAAATGTTAAGTTGAATACTTTAGGGAGGGATTGAGGTAAGGATCCGCTCGCACCAGACGGTTACATGAATCAATCCAGTAGAGTTTACCATTAAAGAATTGAATGAAATAGAAAAGATAACAGGAAACACCTATAGTGACTGAACATTACGATCATAGGCCACAACCTATAAGCAGAAAAAAACCCTAAATGAAAGACAAAAGTAAATAACCCGGGACTTAGTACAGGCCCTAGCAAAAGCCAACAGTAGGGTTAATCCGGTTTGTGGGTATGTTGAAAAAAGATACAAAACAGAAAATCTACTGACATATAGAGTACACCAAAGTTATTTCAAAACGACACTAATCTTAAAGATCCACACCTGTCTAAAGTATAAAGGAAGACAGTAGATAGCAAATAAGAAATTATAATATATAACGAGAGTGAATTGTTTATTTTACTGTGATTGCTTCGACTAAAAATGTTAAAAGAGTTTTTTTTTTGTTATCGAAGGGAAATATTATCATGGAAGTGCATAAGATCAAAGAATAATATATTAAAATTCAGAAACATTTGAAGCATTGGAACTAATCGAGATTCTCCTGCGTAAACGTTTTAGTTACTTTAAAATATTATTTGAGTAAAGTAAGTGGGAACCGAACCGTCAGTCATGATGTCGACAGTAAAATTTCTGTTGTGATAACTTCAAGTTATGGGTAACATACCCTTGCTTAAGTAGCCTATTGTAAGCAATCGAGCTCTATTAAGGTAGTCATTGAGTAGCGAATGGGTTGGGAGATGTTAATCCATATGCTGGCGCTTTTGGAATATTTCTACAAATTAAAGGGAAGTTGCCTATTGGAAAAGTGAAGTCATCGTGTTTGTCGTACACCTCTGTTGTCAATTCAAGATGAAGGTGAAGGAACGAGGCAGATGGGGACGTATCTGTAGAATTCTTGATTTCGAACTCTTTTTGGATAGATAAGATGAAGTACATAATAACGTCATAAGAGGGGTAACGTTACAATGATAGAATTACGAGCCATATATTCCCGACATAAGCAGTGTCTTCGTCTTTGGTTGAAATCCCAAAAGGTAAGAAAAACGGATTTATTGTTCTGTGATATTTCCTCATTACACAGAGTAGTAGCTGTGTAGGTTTGATTGCCCTGGGTAATACCAATGACTAGTTATTTCTTCAAACGATAGATGTAATGATTTTTACACATGGAAATGATGTTATTAGGGGATCATCTTCCGGAAAAATGAAGGACATGTATCTTGCAACATCAGCATTTTTGATCCCACAGCCCTAATCCACTGCGAAAAAGAATCAAGGTCACATTTAATCAATTTTATGGCGTAGTCCTCAACATTATCCATAAGGAGTTTAAAATTTTGCTTCCATTTGATGGGTCGTGGTTCACTCAATTTCGGTCTCTTTCACGGATTTCACGGAGACACGGCTTTTCGATGAGATTCAAGTGTCCCGTTATGACGTGACCTCAGGGACTATATCTGTTAGGTGAACTTAAACATGAACAATCGTGTGGTTTAGACTTGAAGTAAGTACACTGATTATTTAAAAAGAAAAATCTAAAAAAAAAAAAGAATGGTAACATCGGAAACAAAAAGATACAAAGACATCACATGAGTATGGCACAGAAAAGAAAACAAAAAGAGACAAACTTACAGATTAAAACACACGAACTTGTATTATCCGTAAGTAAAGTCAAATCCAGTAGAAGAAGCAACATTTAAGGGAAAGATTTGTTGTCATCTTGGAAATATATATCCCATACCGGTCCACAAAATCATGATGTCGACCGTAAAACGTCTGCAGTGATGACTTCGAGTTATGAGTAACATAATCTTGTTTAAGTAGCCTTTTTGCGAGCAACAGGGCTCTATCATGGAAGTCACTGTATCGACCACAGACCCCGTGAGTAGCGAGTGAGTTTGTAGATGTAAACTCCATATGCCTGCGCAGATGAAATGTTTCGTTAAAGAAAAGGGAAGTTGACTACTGGAAAAATGTAAAAAGAAAAATAAATTAAAGTTATTCCATCACAAGTCACTAGTAATATAAAAGTAGTACAATCAAAACTTATATTCGACATATAAAACTCTCATAAAACACACGAGTAAGATTGATATCCTTACAAATATCAATTATTAGTACAGAGAATATATCCAGGTTTTAAGAATGCAGATAATTTACAAATTAAAAAATAAATGTAATATGTTACAATCAAGCTTTCTCTCCTAGAAAGAAGTGGTGTAAAAATTTACATGCACCTATACTAACATAACTTAAAGTTCAATCTTTATAACAAAGAGCATTTAGGAATGTTAATAAAGTATTTCAATTAACATTATGGAGACTGTTCCTAAAGGTATTAATGAAATGACGGAGAAAAAAGAACCTAATTGGCATTTAACATTAACATCGTTCTATTAAGTCAAGTACACGCAAGCTATTGTAGGTCAAAAAGGGTAAAAATTTCCACTTCTTCCTCTTGATATTTTTCCTTAATTAAGTACTACATGCCCAGCATATAGAGCAGATTTTACATCTTATTTGTTATTGCAATCCCTTTTTTAACAACTGTCGCTATAGAATAAAGAAGATTTTGTCACTGACAGTGATTCTATCTGATCCACGAGTGTATCTATCTTTGAGTAGATGAATAGTTATTTAATGGGTAGACACATGAAAGATTTTTATACAGCACCTGATGATACTGCCAAGTTTTTATGATGGTTCACTCTACAAGTGCTTAGTGTTTTGTGCCTATTGTGTAAAGTATTATCTGTTGTATAGGTTGCTAAATTTATTTTTGCTTATAAATCGACAAACATATTAGCTATTCTAATACAAAAAGAAGAAGAACAGAACATCAGCCCTGAATGACACAGTAAAACAAATTTTTCTTGATTTCTAATATTTAGAGTGAAAATATATAATCCTGAAGCACTACTTCCAAAATGTGACTTTTTTTCCAAAATGACTGAATTATTCCTAAAACAATTTTTAAATGAGCACATATTCAAAATGCAAGAGACCATAGACAGAGAGGATTTGCCTTGAAGTCATCACTGCAAGAGTTTATCGATCGACAACACATATTGTGGACCTCTATGGTATATCTGTTTAATAGACAAAAACAAAATGTTTCCTTAAGCACACAAGTTTGTTCTTCCTCTGCTGAGTTACCGGAATTGACATGTTCAACACTGGGGGAGTCCAACAAGAAACATCAGATGATTGCTCTACCGGTGCACCTGATTCCATCCTTTGCCTTAAATTGGGTGCGTGTTGCCCATATGTATGTGTGTTCATTTTCTTTTCTTTGTCGTACTGTTTTCTTTGTTTCTTTACGTTTCCTGTTCTGTCATTGTCTTTGGATCATTCTTGCTTGGATTTGCGGTTTGGTTCTCACTTACTTTATCGCCATTAAAAAACACAAATAACCGTGATATCCTGTTTGCACCACCAAAGGCATATTTAATGTAGACTCATGTGTACTCAAGTTTCATTATTTCTACCAACAAAGTCCAGGTATATTTTATTCAAGTCAAAATGTCAACCACAAGGCCAATTCTACTACAACCAATCAACACTGCACCACAAGAAGTTATTTCATTTGAACCAATAAAAAACATGAGAGATGAGTTACAAAAGTATGGTGTAAAGATATACTGTGCCATATAGGCGATAAAATGGTACTCAGCCAGACATCTTTGATAAGAAGTCAACAGTAGTATTTTCAGGACAGAAGATAAAAGGGCAACAGATGACTAAAATTATTCGTTTCTTTTTTCAAACACCTCTAGTTTTTGTGAAACAGTCTACACTACCAAAAAATAAATTTGTTAGGAAAACAGACGACTCATAAAAGGGTTTTTATGCAAAAGGACCTCAGTGTCTGATTTTTGCTTGCACTGAGAAGGGCGCCATGCACATGTATAATCGATTTCAAATATTCGATGTATTTGGTGCAACATAAGACTGGTTGATTTTATCTGTATTACCAACAAAAAATGTACTTGTGTGACACAAAAAAAAACTTCATTATTAGGACTTTCCAACTGCTCAAGTATTTTTGCACATGTTCTTTTTTGTTTATATGAAGATTAGTTTGTGCTAATTATTTGAAAAATCTAATAGAATATTTTTACGGGTTACTACTTTCTGCAGTCATTTATATTGAACCCAAAGAGAACAAAGGTACTATGAGGTTAAGCAGAACGTCTTGTTCCTAGTTCTGACAAACATTTCCAATAGACTTATCACCAATTAAGAAATTTTCTCTTAGATAATATAAATGCTTTAATTTAGCCTTAAGTTACCAATAATACTAAAAGACAGTTTTGACAATGGATCAAAATTGGTACCGACCGAATGTTTCGTTGCTCTTAACACTTATCACAAACAGAATTTTAGATCAAACCAAACTAGAAAGATGTTCAACCAATTGAAATAAAATATATATTTTGGTGTTAGCATGGTCACACTTATTCGTTTTGGTTTTATCTACACTGATGAGACATAAGTTGTCGAAATGCGCATATGCAGAAAATAAATAAACAGTAACTTCGGTATTTTGTAATTAATTCAAACATTCATGCTAAAAGAGAGTGTTGTATTCAGGGAAGCTGTCAAAACATATTTGTGTTACTAAATTCAGCTGACGTGTTTGGGCGTGGTTTATTTGTAACTATAGAAATAATGTTACTTTTTGCAAAGTTTCATAGAAATAAATTAGATTCAGAATCCGATTCCGAATCTATAACGTAACCAACATTAATTATCTAAAACAGATATATCCACTGCTTTTAAATAAAATCTAAACTAATTCGTTCATATGGAAAATTTATTAAACTGCAAGGAAAGCTAATTTCTCTTTGTTTTCAGCAATATTGCAATTGGGAAACATACGAAAAATATAAATTGTAAAGTTTCCCGCCAAATTATAAACTCTTTATTTTTTTTATACATAGAAAAATAGTTAATATTTTTAAAATCACTTACTTCCTGTAACTGAAAATAATGATTTAAAAAAAAGTTATTTCCCAACTAAAAAATGTCAATACGTTAAAAATGGAAAAAATAATCTTTAAATGCTTACTTCATATTTGCAAGGAAACTCAAATAGACATCCGTTTTTACTGAATATTACGGAAGTTTTTAGGAATATATGTTTATGTTTTTTTTTGTTAAAACCATCGAAACGTCTTACTTCTTAATTTATAAACCTATAATACAGAAACAGAAGTTTTCCACATACCTTTGTTCATGTTAACTGTCCACTGAAGTTGTTCTTTCTAATTTTGAGTGATCACTAAATATCAGTTTCTTCACCTACGTACAAGGGATCAATTTTACAGGACGTCACTGCTAAAATGATTATGTTTCGTTAGCGTACCACAACTACTCGTCAGATTTAATTATGGTGTCAGCTGCAGAGAAAAAAAAGTTTTACATTATCCAAAACATCTTATAAAACAAATTTTATATCTATAATGTATACTTTGCAAACACACCGTTTAAATGATATCAATTTTTTTCTTAAAATCATTTTGAAGTTGTGGTTAATACCTAAGATGTTAATTATTCATAAGATCATGAAACATTTGTATGGATTGACTACAAATTAGATCTAAGCACTAATTCCATTTCATTTTTAATGACTTGGAATAGCTATTAGAATTTTCGATACTTTAGAAAATTAGCTCACCGTAGGCGTTTAAACTTCTTAAAGCCCTTCACGTACCTCTGGATTTCGCCAAAACAGTGAACAATGGTCCTCGACATGCAATAATTGTCTGACCAATAAGAACTAACCGGAAATGATCTACCTTACAGTTTCAATAAAAGAAAACAGATTGCAAAATGACAGACTTCTTTTAACTAACGGAAATTAAGGATTTAACGAGGTAAATAATTCTGTTTTGATGCGTTCATCTTTCTTTTTAATTTATACAAAACTGATGTCAAAGGAGATATGATTGTTTTACAAATTTGTACTAAACATGTAATTAAAGAAATAAATGTTACCAGAGAATTATTCATAGAAAATAACGCTTCATCATGTATTTTGTTTGCGTATTGGTATTAAAAGGACATTTAAAATTAAGATTAACAAAATTCCCATTCTGTAGGCACGAATGTTTGCTTACTCTTTACGTCTCACAGTTTAAGATAACCTTTACCAACATAGGAGTCCAATTATTTTGATTCAGTGTTGTATATTTGTACATTCCGATCCGGGATTCCGGTAGAGCATTCAAGAAGAAGAAACTCTTCGTCAGTTTTTCAAAAATACCACTTATTTTTAGGACAAATCAACGCCACTTTTATATCATATACTTGCATCCAGATATTTAAACTAAACGAAAATACTGCTGTAACTATTTTTACACAAACCTTTACGATTTTTGATTCAGAAATCAATAAAAAAGATCAGTTTCATCTATTACCATAGACAGTTATTTTTCTACACATCATACAACAAGTAACAAGCACCAAAGTTGCTGTGAATTAAGCTTCGGCATATACGCATTTCGAAATGTTATGTCTCTTTACTGCAGATCAAATTAAAACATTTGGAAATCCACACACCGAAATATGTGTAAAAAATGATGAAGAACAAAATACCAATAGGATCTAAAAAGGAAAGCCAAAATAAACTCAGGAAGATACTCCTTATATATAGTTATAACAAACTTTTTAAAAGTTTTAAAATAAAATTGGTTTTAGGGCTGACTACTTGGTTGGTTCATTATTAATTGTCCTCAATCAGCTTTTAAGCGTTTTTCGATTAATGGACTTCCAAGTGTTTTGGTTTGATCTGCACTGATGAGACATTGGTTGATATGCAGAAAATAAATTTACTGTAACTTCGGTATTTTGTTATCTTGCACCAATTATGTAGACTTTCCCATGCGGCATAGTTATCCCCATGACCGCCTTATTAATTGAGGTTTAAAAAAAAACAATTCCGTCTCATTCGACCAAAAAATAATAATAATAATAGATTTCAGTCCCTTGTACAGAAATTTTATCAGATAATACATTTTGTTTTTATTTGATATTTACTGAGGAGACTTAACTTGTCGAAATTGTCATATACATAAACTAAATTTACAGTAACTTCGATATTTTGTTGTTCAATCTAATTTTGCTACCGAACACTACCGTAATAGGAGGGGCGGGGAAAGGGGTTTCTCCGGCGTGTCATCAACTGCTTTATCCAATTATTTCATTTGAAATGCCTGTACCATGTCAGGGAAATTATCCGGTGGTTTTACACCTGCTTTGTCAGTTTGACTTTGGATTTCGGATCTTGACAATTCTACTCGGCAATTTGGAGTAAGCAAATTGCAGAAGAATGATTTATTATCATTCAATTGTTATTAATGCCGAATAAAGTTAATTCATTATAAATAATATCTTTGTTTAATTTTTAACAGAAAGGTTTGTGATATGAATAGACCATAAGAATTACTGTTTATCTGTATTAATACTTAGGCTTTGCTAGTATCATTACTAAACCCCTTTCTGTATACAATACTTGTCGCCCAGTAATAATCTGTAAAAGAAATGTAAGTAATTTATTTTAGAAACTGTTTGTAATATTGTATTACAAATGTGAAGTCTCTTGTTTGGTTTATTTAAGTTGTAATGAAATATTTCAGATTTTATTTTCATAAATTTTGGCCTTAAACTATTAATATAGCGAAGATTACAGGAAACGGTCACAATGTCCGAAAAATACAATCACATGCCATAGTCTACTAGGGAACTGCACAAGAAAAACAATAAAAACATTTTAAGCTAAACGAAGACAACGATAGGAACTCGGGATAGCCGGACTTGCTACCGGCACTAGCAAAAGCCAGCAGTAGGGTTAAATCGGTTAATGGGTACCCAAACCTCCCCTTTCTCTGTCCCGTTTCCCTATAGTATAATACACATACACATAAACCCAATACAGGTATACTACTAACCCCAAAACCACAATCTTGAAACAAAACGTTATTTAGAAAGATGGGTCAAGGAGTGCTCGCCGCTAAAGTGCCGGTTATCTAAAGGAGCCTAGTCTTCTAGTAAAACACTGTCGCAATACGGAAGAAAAATCAAATTCAAAACTCCCCGAAGGATTTGATAAAAAATCATCATGGATTTCAGTAGACATCGTATGTATTGTCTTCAATAGTCGTTGCTTCCTAGTCAATCAATCTGGTTGCTGGTAATGATAGAGAAAAAAAAATGGTTGCCCAAAATACTTAGTAGACAAGTGACTTCATGGTGATTTCAAGATGAAGATAACAATTTAAGCATTGTTCCATTGCTTTGATATACTGTGCATTTGTAGACTTTGTCCTGTGTACATTTACTCCATAAGTCACACCTTTACCTTAAAGTACTTTGTATTCTCATGCTGGATGGTTCGTTATCAATAGTTATTTAAACCGTAACATCCCAGACTACCATATTTAGACTAGGAGAGTTGACATGTATAATTACAATACGAATACAGTATGGTTAACATCAACAATCTGTTTATTGTATTACATGGCAGTGTAACTAGGAAATGATGGTGATGTGAGATAGATTCAGACATAAACCAGATTTATATTGACAGATCCGTGTTGTACAAGTTGTCACTTCTGTAACTTCTTCTTCATTGTTAAGGCCACATTGACAAACATTTCACCCTCCATTAATAATTAAAACTATTGAACATGTAAGTTGTTGTCTGATTTATACCATAATGCATATCAGAAGATTTTCTTCATGGTACCATGGTATAGTTTCACAGAAACATTAACATTTTAATAGAGTAGCTGTAATAACCTGATTTTACGAAATTTGAATTGTTGATATTTCGGGTCTACGTGATCTTTCATCAGACACATAATGTCTGCCAAAATGTATGATTAGTGTTATGCCGTTACAAAAGATTTAACAGGAAACGCCTATAAGACTGAAAATTACTATCACATGTCACAATTCACAAGGGAACTGTGTAAGAAAATACAAATGAAAGACAAAAGACATACATAAACAACAATTGAAATCAGGGACAACCGGAGCCAACATTAGCAAAAGCCAGTGATAGTGTTAAACCGATTTTAAACACCCAATCCTTCCTTGTCTCTGTCCCGTTTCTTTATTGTATAACAAATATATGAATAAAAACCAAGACAGGTAGACTTTGGACAAGGCAACTATCTTGAAAAAGAAAGGAGTGAGACAAACAACGGCAGTTGAATATGTTTTTATGTTTATCACAATTTAGTGTTGTAATAACAAAACGTTATTTGGAACAAGAGTCCAGGAGTGCTCGCCGCTAGTCTGTCGTCTAGCCAAAGAATAGGAAAAATGAAAGGATATGGAGTGAATGTAAATGTGACAAAAACGCACACGATACATAGAAAACTCAAGTTTATCCAGTACAGGGCTTTTATTCCTGTCTACATCTTAATAGTATAGTCTTCTGGAAGAAAGTCAAAGTCAAACTTATGGCAAATACTTGAATCAACAAAACTCACATTTTAAATTCTTACCCAATTAAATTCTCAAAACTTGTGTCAAAATCATATTTTGCACCTTTTTGAAAAGCATCTGTATTTTAATTGTAAGCTTTCGAATTCTTTTCATAAGGAACATCAAGTGTAGCGATCATAAAGTTTATCTTTTTTATCATTCTTGCTTCCTTGTCCCAGTTCGAATTCACTTTGTTGATTTTGATTGTGTCCTCGTCAAATGAGTGTCCATTGTTTCTCAGATGTGTTAGTGGACAACTTCTTTATTTGTTTTTGTAATTTAGTCTATGGTTATCAAATCTTAGGTTAAACTCTCACGTATTAAAATTTACACGCCCCGCGCATCAGAACAATTGCACCTATTATGTTATGTATAGAATGACAAAATTATAGACAGCTGATTAAAATTGTTCTTTTTAGTAAATCCGGAGTTATTATTTCCAAACTCACAAACACCGTGTCTGACTTAATTCCGGACTTTTTTGGTAGTGTGACGGGTATCATGATTAACGGACAATGCTTACCATTTCAGAGCAACTAATGATATCTGCCATTTTTATTGGAGGTGGGGCTCACATTGTTAGTGCTTTATTTTTGTAGCATTCTTGCTCCTTTCCGTTTGTTTTGTTTAATCTATGTCATGTCTCCGTTTTTCTTCCCTCTGTATTGCAATGCTTTAGATAATATAAAATTTAACTTTTCCCCTTCTGCCTTGTAATTTTGGTATTTGGTATTCGTTTTGCATTACATTGAATTACATGGCTTCCAGAGTTTATTACCAGACCGACAAATACCGACTGTGACAATACTGGACTTTCCACTGGTAGTGTTACAGATGCCACACGTGGAGTAGATCATGCTACCCATCCCGAGCACCTGATGATACCCCAAGTTTTTCTAGGGGTTCACATGGCTACTGATTAAGTTTTGTGGCGTTCTTGTCCAGTTTTGTTTATTTTTTGTCTTTGCTGTCTCAATTCTTGTTGGACATGAATTGCTATGATATTGGATTTTTGATATGGAATTTCCCGTTTCTCATTTTTGCCTCGGTATTCGTTTGCCGATATGTTCCATAATTCATGAAATAAAATAAAAACGCCTATTACAAAATAATTGTAACTTGGGCAACATGCTAATGAGTTTACATGGTACTTTTACAAATATAATTTTATATGCAAGTGTTGTATTTAATGAAATGATTAGAGCTTGCTTCGGAATTTCGATATCAGTTTAAATACATAAAGCTTAATTTTTGGATAAACATAATCTATTACATAACAGAATACTCTTTCCCGTAACAGCTGTAATCAAGTAAACTGGCATCTCCATTATTATTAGTTCTGGAAAAGTATTGTGTTTTAAATGTCTATAACTGATATTTATTGAAGAAAATAACATCAATTTGACTAGCTTGACAAAACTTGATTTTGATAGCTGATAACAATTCAAAATTTGATAACGTTACAGTCTAAACACAGTTACCGTAACCAGTGTTACTACTAGTCTTTCTAATAGTCTGCTGGACTTGCTACTACACTGCTTGATTGGTCATTATTTTAAAAGGATTTATAACTGAGTGTGTAAAAGTATTCATAAAAACGTTAATATTGGATGTTCGTATATATCGATATAGTTACAAAACAAACCTGTGAAATAACTTCATAGAAAAATATAGAAACTACAAATGATTTAACCTTTAGATTCCATTTCGGTCAGCATCTTTATTGGGGTACATCAGTGATTTGTCATTTTAGCACTTATATTGTAATAAAATCACGAATCTTGATAGTATTTATATATTGAAATCTCTGTAAGTATTGCACAGCAGAAAATTAACATAATGACTTTAAAAAAGCTAAGCGTATAAATTTTACAATGGTGTTGCAAAGATCAATAAAAAGTCTACAATGGGGTTGCAAATTTAAACATAAGTAGTCGACAATGCGGTCGGGGTTCAAATGACCAATCAAAACATTGTTATTTGTATTCTTCTTAATTGTCTAATTTGGACACATTTCTTGCCCCACAGCTTCATGTTACAAACAACTGAATTGATCAACAAATGAAATTGTTCACTTATTGATTGGATTAAATAACAAACAAGCAGATTATCAGGTAGTCAGTGCGTTACTAAATGAATTTGAAAAGGAATTTATCACCTATAAGTTGAGAACAAATAAAAATAATGACCAATCAAGCAGTGCAGTAGTAAGTCCAACAGGGTATTAGATAGACTAATAGTGACACTGGTTACGGTAACTGTGTTTAGACTGTAATCATTCATATTTTACTAATTCTTGACATTACAATCAAGACTTCCTTTGTTTCTTGCACTTTGTCAGTTATCAAAGTTCTGTTGGTTAAGGGTTTTCAAATGATTCTGGTTGTACATTGTAAATATTATTATTTAATATTTCATTTGGTTTCATATATAATGAATGAAAGGATATGGAGTAAATGCACATGAGACAAAGTCTCTACAAATACAAGTTAAAAACAAGCAAAGGAACAACGCTTTTATTGTTGTTCTTCATCTAGTAGTCACCATGAGGCCTTCAACAATGAACTTTGCTCATACCTCATAGTAAGTTCAAGACGGTCCCTAGCACCTGTTTTAGCGGAGTTCTTTGCTAATTGTCGAACAACGCTACATCCATGTCTTTTCTGGTCATGGATGCGGGATTGTCAACAAACATTAATTAAACTGGCAAAAAGATCTTACAATCACTGTCATCCGTAGCCCGACAAAAGTACCAGTGTCTTAAGCCAGTGGACGATTACAACATATCGACAAACACAGGGCATTCATCACGTCGATTGTAAGAAAACTTGCCATTATAAAATGCTGAGATGTGGGCACATTAAAAAGGCGTTCAGAATTACATTTCGAAATTACAAAAAGAAATACCAAAATTTAAAAAAAATTGATAGTATATCCATGTGAGAAATTCTCTCACGCACAAGTACACCATAACTGAAATATATAGAGAGCATACATCTCTCGCACTGGGGATCTTTTTACGAAATCCACACTGCAGGAGAGACAAACTCCAGTCGTAAATAATGAACGAAAGGATATGGAGTTAATGCACATGAGACAAAGTCTCTAAAAATACATGGTTAAAAACAAGAAAAGGATGTAGATCTTGTGGTTTCTTTCATTTCCTTTATCGCTTGTTCTGGTGGTTATATTAATGGGATCCATCTTTTACTAGTCTCTGAAAGAAATTTAGTCTTGTAAGAATTAAAAAAAAAGTTCTGGCGGATATTTTAATGTGATCCATTTATTAAAAGATGCATTATTGATCCATCAATATATCTATAAGTGAGAAGAGGTGCACATTATGTGCCCATATGTAGGCCAACTTGCTGTTGATAAATAGCACCTCCAAATGTAACAAATATATTATCAATTAGAAAATCAAGCATACTACACACCTGTTTTTTATTGTAGCATACTTTTCCTATTAAATTGGTCTTTGAATAAAAATAAGGATTTATAACCTAATGCACCAAATATTTTTAATAAGCATAGGGTTTATGAATGATACTTTTGATTCGTGATTTTAGTGTATCATGAGGAAAAGTGGTATACAGTGTGGAAAGTAGTATATATGTGGTTTTCAAGTCGGATTTGTCGAGGTGCCGTCGAGGTGCTGTTAAGGTGCTAATGTATTTACATTATATTTATTGTTCTCACTTGACGAGGTGCCTGACGAGGTGCTATGAGGTGCTATTGTACTAACGCCTTTTTT
>MJUU01063152.1:34723-58630 GCA_002080025.1 Modiolus philippinarum
CCTTTGTCCTAACGTTACCCCAGCTTTTGCATCTGTTTATTGTTTTACCCCGTTCAGTGTATTATTGATTTTTTGTGCATTTTCCTCATCCGGTTTCATGTATCTATATACTTTTCATTCAATTAGGCAATAAATAATACACTTATTTACATATATACATATTTTATTTTCCCCGCCATGAGACAGTCATGGTTTAGGGAATGGGGACTGGGACTAAAAAATTAATAAAAAAAAATTAAAAATAAATAAATAAAACATTATTGTAATGTCTTTTCTTTCTCCCTCCTTTCCCTTTAAGGCCCAATCCTCCTCTCAAATTCCCGAGATGAGCACGCGAGCAGTACGAGCAGCGAAATGAGCACACGAGCAGTGAAAACGAGCAGCGTGGACATGCCTTTAAACAGCGAATTATAGCTTTTCCCACCACAAGATACACGACACTTGTCACCACCACCACATACCGCTGAATTCCCGAGATGAACACACGATCAGCGAAATGAGCACGCGAGCAGTGAATACGAGCAGAGTGAACATACCCTTAATCAGCGAATATGTAGCTATTCCCACCGCACAGCAGCAGCAGCAGCAGCATCAATATTCCCGAGATGAGCACGCGAGCAGCACGAGCACCGAAATGAGCACACGAGCAGTGAAACGAGCACGCGAGCAGCGACATTCCCAATCTGACCGTATTTAAAGCTTTGTTCTGTAATATATCGTCATTCGTTCTTCGAAACCAGAGAGAGGAAGACGTCAATAATGTATCACTGTGACCTTTGTGAATACACAACGAATCGTCACTTCAATCTCGTACGCCACAAGAATTAGAAACACGACACGGAAGATACTTTGCCAAATGAATCGGATACAGAGTCCAACGTATCAGAGGAAAGCAATCACTTTAACGAATCTGCATATAGCAACGAGGAAAGTAACGACTCTAATACGTCAGAAGAGTCCACCGACGAAAGCAATGACGATGAAGATGACCAAGAGTCTCCATGGAAGCTGATAGTGAATCAAACATTTGACAAACTCGAACCAGAATACATCAAGAAAGTAGAAGAGTTGATGGAAGAAAGACACGACTCCGAAAAGGCTCGTTTAGCCGCATATGAAGACATGAATAAACTTTTTAGAGACCATATGAGAAATCAATACCTGGAAACGGTGTTCTGGATGCAGGATTTCAACAAAGATCCAATTCACAAAAAGATCAGAGGTACGGCCAAACGTTTAAGAGGTGATAAGACTACGAAACCAGGGAATCTTGGCAATTTGCAGTGAAGAAAAGAAAATATCTGTTAGATGACGTATTGGACATGTTCGAACCACCACCAATCGAAGACAGCAACGACTCGATGTAAAGTCACAGAAGAAAAGGGGGGATGGGGTAATGCGGCCTAACCTTTAAGATAGCCAGTCACAAGCCTGGATAAACGCAGAGTGCCCCTTTGTTAAAATTCACCAAAATGACCCCCTTGTCAAAATTTTGAACCCCTCTTAGCACCCATACTATAAGAGATACGACCTCACAAATGTCACCAATCGGTTTAGAATTCCAAAGTTAGTCCGAAAACATATATAACATCGCTATAGTACTTGACTTTGGAAAAATTGAAATTTGGGCCATTCCCGAAATTTTGGACCCCCTCGTAACACTCCAAATATTAGAGATAGGGCTAAACGCATGTCACCATTCGATTTAGATGGTCAAAGTTACCAAGAAAACATATATAACATGTGCATAGTATTGAGAAAAAATCGTATTTTGGGCCATTCCCGAATTTTCTGTTACCCTATCTTCCAAACGGTAAGAGATAGAGAATTGAAACCTTCACCGATCGCTGTAAGAGCGCAAAGTTACCCCGGATTGATATAAACATTGTACGGGAAACGAACGGGAAACGAAGGGGGTCATTTGGTGAATTTTTCAAAATACACTTATATAGTTGTGTGATATACTGTGAAAGTACTATTGTTCGTGGGGTACCAATTTTCGTGGATTTCGTGGTTGACTTAAACCACGAAATTTGATAGCAAACGAAATACAAATCTCCCGTTGATTTGTACTGTGGAAAGTCTCAAACCACGAGTTTAAGAACTCATGAACTTACGACTTGTCTGCAATCCACGAAAATTGGTATCCACGAATAAAAGTACTTTCACAGTATGTTTTTGGGGTAACTTTGACCATCTAAATCGAATGGTCACATTTGTGAAGTCCTACCTCTTATGGTATGGCTATTAAGGGTCCCCAAATTTTGACAGGGGTTGAATTCTAGTATACATTCCAAAGGGGCACTCTGCGTTTACCTAGGCTTGTGACTGGCTATCTTAAAGGATAAGCCGCATTACCCCCATCCCCCCTTTTCTTCTGTGACTTTACATCGAGTCGTTGCTGTCTTCGATTGGTGGTGGTTCGAACATGTCCAATACGTCATCTAACAGATATTTTCTTTTCTTCACTGCATATTGCCAAGATTCCCTGGTTTCGTAGTCTTATCACCTCTTAAACGTTTGGCCGTATCTCTGATCTTTTTGTGAATTGGATCTTTGTTGAAATCCTGCATCCAGAACACCGTTTCCAGGTATTGATTTCTCATATGGTCTCTAAAAAGTTTATTCATGTCTTCATATGCGGCTATACGAGCCTTTTCGGAGTCGTGTCCTTCTTCCATCAACTCTTCTACTTTCTTGATGTATTCTGGTTCGAGTTTGTCAAATGTTTGATTCACTATCAGCTTCCATGGAGACTCTTGGTCATCTTCATCGTCATTGCTTTCGTCGGTGGACTCTTCTGACGTATTAGAGTCGTTACTTTCCTCGTTGCTTTATGCAGATTCGTTAAAGTGATTGCTTTCCTCTGATACGTTGGACTCTGTATCCGATTCATTTGGCAAAGTATCTTCCATGTCGTGTTTCTAATTCTTGTGGCGTACGAGATTGAAGTGACGATTTGATTTTAGAATTATTTTATTCAATAAACATGAAAAGGATTGGATAGCAGGCCGAAACCTTTATATATCCTCTCCTTAAGGCAACATGTATACAAATAAATTCACATTCAAAGGGGCATAATCCAAATTACAATTATCGTAGATAACAATATTTACATATTAATCAAGTGTGTCAATTAATAAAATTTCAGACCCTTTGTTACAAATTTGTTAATTGAATATATTTATGTGAAATAAAATACGATACTGAAGGAGTTTAATTTAATCATGAGAGTTGCCAAGGGTGTGATATAAGACAATTAAATTCACCCATAATCAACTAAGCTGTTTTGAAAATGAAAGTCCAAACAAAAGTTCAATTTATATTGATCAGAGACATATAAGGTTCAAATATAAGTTCAAAGTATATAAGGTCAAGGATATATAAAATAAGTCTCTGATTAGATATTAAAATTTTCGAAGTTTCCTGAATTTCACAATTAGCCACAGACACTCTAAGGTATATCAGATTAAAATATACATAAATAATACAAAAATTCAGATATCAAATACAAATTCATATAGAAAATAAGTGAGTATTGTCTGGATCGCTAGACTTCCAGAGCTGCAAAGACAGAGGCTGGGTGCATGCTTTGCAGCTCTACAAGCTTAGAACTAATCCAGATCAAAACTAAACAGCATGTCAACATTTAACTTCAAATGTTCAGAAACCCACGGGAGTATTGGGGCGCTATGTCTGGATTGATAGGCCTGGGGAGCTGCGAAGTCAGAGGCTTAGAGCATGCTTAGCAGCTCCGCAAGCCTAGCAGCAATCCAGATCAAAGCAACGCCCAGAGGGTTCCTTTAAACAATGAATATGTAAAAATATATTCTATTTAAAAATAATTTAAAGAAAAGATATTTATAGATTGGGTGTTCTTTCATAAGTAATAATTTATCATAAATATTTTATATAAAGAAAACAAAAAGCATAGAAAAAAGTATTGTGCATGAATTTATGATATATATTTTTAAAGAGTTAGGAAATACAATGCTTTGTAATTTTTTTTAAAATGGCTCATTCCTCAGTCCACAATAACAATACATATAGATTAAAATCTTTCACTATCTTTAATAAACGAATGGATAGCTTGTGTTAATTTTACATTTTGAGTGTAATTCAAAAAATCATTCCCATATAGAATATTTTGGACACAAAAATCAACATTTAATTCATTGAAAACTAATTTTATAGATAATCTGATAGTTTCATATGTCGGACATGATATAAAAAAGTGATGATTATCTTCGACCACGTCCATGCAGTGTGGGCAAAAAGGATTATCGGATAGAAAATGAAGATTCAGATGACAGTTTAAATTACTAGCATCATTTCTTAGTTGACAATATGAAATATTTTCTTTTCTATTTCCAATATTGAAATAATCAGGTGTCTTTCTAAGATCTGAATTCAGTTTTCTTTTAAATACATTGAGTGACTGACAGGATTTAGTAGATGCTGGTAAGGTATTCCATGCACGTATAGTACTTGGCAGGAAACTGTTATAATATGCTGATGTACTACAAAAAGGGACTCGGAGATTTTCATTTGATATATTATGACGCAGATTATAATCATGATTATTTTCTGAATATGGTTGTATAAGATCAGATAGATATGGAGGGGCATCTCCATTTAACATTTTATACATAAGAATGAGTTTATGTCTCTCTCTTCTTTTATGTAAGGGTTCCCATCCTAGTTCTTCATATAATTTTGATTTAGAAGAATTAACTCGAAGTCCAGTAATTATTCTACCTGCTTGTATTTGCACACTCTCTAAAAGATTTGCCTCATATAAAGTACAGTTGTCCAAACAATGTCAGCATATTCTAATATTGGACGAATAAATGAAAAATATAAATTAATTAGAACTTTTCGAGACACCTGATATTTCAACATCCTTAATATATTCAATCGTTCACAGGCTTTTTTATAAATTTTACTAACATGATCCCCCCATTTACAATTCTTTTGAAAATCCAGGCCAAGATGTGTATGTGTTTCTACATCAGTCACCTGATTGCTTGAATCTCCAAAATAAACCGGGTGGTTGTCAATATTTCTTCTTGTGAATAAGACTGATTCAGTTTTAGATGGATTAAATTTTACTGCCCATTGTTGTGACCAATTATTAGTATGCTGAAGATCTGCTGATAAATTTTCAGCTGCGTGATTATAATTTTGATCATCTATAATTACAACCAATGAGGTATCATGCAAAAAGCTTGATATGACAATTTAGACTATGTTATTAATATAGATTAAAAATAAGAAGGGACCCAATACTGAACCTTGGGGTACCCCAGCATCTATATCCTCCCAACCTGAAGAAAACCCATCCAATACCACTTTTTGTTTTCTATCATCTAAGTAATCGGTTATCCAGTTCAATAATGTTCCAGTTATTCCAATTTGTTTTAATTTGTATATAAGACCCTTATGCCAAACTCTGTCGAAAGCTTTTGATATGTCACAAAAAACAAATCGCACATCTTTTCCAATATCTAGATTACTAATGATAGTATGATAAATGTCAAGTAACTGATATACAGTAGAATCTTTCGGCATAAATCCAGACTGGTGCTCTGTTAAAATCTGATTTTCAAGAACAATTTTCTCCATTACTTTGCAAAGAACACATGTCAATGAGATAGGACGATAGTTGGATACTTCAGATGTAGATCCCTTATTTTTATATATTGGAGTTACATGTGAACGTTTCCATATATAGGGTAGTCTTCCACACTGCAAGGACTGGTTGAAACGTAAAGTAAGTGGGTGGACTACCGAGTTAAGCACCTGTTTTAATATCATTGGTATAATACCATCTGGGCCACTCGGCTTTGAACAGTTTAATATTTTAAGTTGGTCTCCAACTTCTTGTTCAGTTATGATAAAGTCTTCACAGTTACTTTCCAAATTATTTGTGTTCAATGGAAGATCTGGTTCTTCATCAATATGGGATATACTTGAAAAATATTGATTGAAAATGTCACATTTGTCAGATGGGTGTACTATAATTCTACCATTACTCTTTAATGGGGGTGAAATATTACTATATTTATTAAGTTTACAAACTGACTTGGCAATGCGCCACCATTTTCCAGGTGGAATATTTTTGTCCATCAATTGTAACGTCAATTTTTCTTTATAATTTGCTTTTGCTTCCTTTACTTACTTAGTAACTTCATTCCTTAGATGTCTATATTGAGCCCAGTGATTAGGATTATTAGTTGTTTTGGCTTTGTAATGAGCACGATTCCTTTTACGAATTGCTCGTCTTATTGAGCTATTCATAAAGGGTTTATCATTTGGGCGAATCACTACTACTTTGGTGGGAATATGCTTATCACAAGCTTCGTTAAGGACAGATTGAAAAATAGAGTAATTTTCATTAACATTATTTTTTCAAATAGAGAATCCCAATTTTGTTCTGCAATAATGTTAGATATAGCTGAAAAATCAGCATGATCATACTTTCTGATTTTACGTTTATAACACTTTTGAAGTGACGATTGGTTGTGTATTCACAAAGGTCACAGTGATACATTATGGACGTCTTCCTCTCTCTGGTTTCGAAGAACGAATGACGATATATTACAGAACAAAGCTTTAAATACGGTCAGATTGGGAATGTCGCTGCTCGCGTGCTCATCTCGGGAATATTGCTGCTGCTGCTGCTGTGCGGTGGGAAAAGCTACATATTCGCTGTTTAAGGGTATGCCCGCGTGCTCATTTGGCTGCTCGTACTGCTCGCGTGCTCATTTGGCTGCTCTTACTGCTCGCGTGCTCACCTCGGGAATATTGCTGCTGCTGCTGCTGCTGCTGCTGCTGCAGCCGCTGTGCGGTGGGAAGAGCGACAAATACGCTGTTTAAGGGTATGTTCACGCTGCTCGTTTTCACTGCTCGTGTGCTTATTTCGCTGATCGTGTGTTCATCTCGGGAATTCAGCGGTAAGTGGTGGTGGTGACAAGTGTCGTGTTTTTTTATTAATTTTTTAGTCCCAGTCCCCATTCCCTAAACCATGACTGCCTCATGGCGGGGAAAATAAAATATGTATATATGTAAATTAGTGTATTATTTATTGCCTAATTGAATGAAAAGTATATAGATACAGGAAACCGGATGAGGAAAATGCACAAAAAATCAATAATACACTGAACGGGGTAAAACAATAAACAGATGCAAAAGCTGGGGTAATTTTAGGACAAAGGGAAAAAATGAAGTACACAAAACAAAGGGAGATAACTATGATCGGGTGGGAAACAAAAGGATAAAAGGGTATCACAATAAATAAATCGATACCAATACAACGGTTGGGTTTATATGTTAAACAAAAGTACAGAAAATACATAGAAAAGATTGAAGTATTGGACAACAAATATTGGAACTGAGATAAAGTACAAATACAAAGAATAAGACTTCTATTCGCAATAGTTATGCAAACAACACAAAGGAAACGGACATTTTTATACGACAAAAGTACCAAATACAAGCTGTTAGAACAGAAAAAAACAAAGCCTTTGAAATAAAAGCAAAAAAGCATCTCGGCAAATACGAAGCACTAAAAAAAGGCGTTAGTACAATAGCACCTCATAGCACCTCGTCAGGCACCTCGTCAAGTGAGAACAATAAATATAATGTAAATACATTAGCACCTTAACAGCACCTCGACAAATCTGACTTGAAAACCACATATATATACTACTACCATTGTTCATGACAAGAGCTGACCTTTCAAAAATTGTCAAGGTCGAAGGTGAATTGTGACCTTGACCTTTGACCTTGAACCTTGTTAGTGGATTAACTCGGAAACCGTAATAGATAGCTGATTAAATGTATTGGAGGAAATGTTAGCCTTATTAAGATCTACCTTTGGTACATTGGGTCCAAAATAATTGGACCATTGGTTTTGGACATAGGGCCCAAAAACCATTTTTCGAGGTCAGATTTTTGGGTTTTTTGCTTATATCTCAAAAACTATTAAAGATACAATTAAACTATAAAAAGATATAATGTTCAGTTCAATATGGCCGACAAAATGGGGTCAAGGTCAACGGTCAAAGGTCAAAGGTCAAGGTCCTTAGCAATAACGTTATTTGCCATAAAAGTCCTTAGCAACCATATGCAAAAAGTTTTGTAATGTTGTAAAGAGGAAATAAATGACATTGCCAACCGGAAGTGACTTTCATGTCCTTAGCAACAAGATTATTTTTAGAAAAAGTCCCTAGCAACCGTTGAGCAAAAGACTAATAAAGAACTTTTGTTTACATCATATTTTTGACCGAAATTATTCTTTCCGCCACCCTCTGTGACAAAAAACTACGCGACATATCACTTTGATACTTGGTGCGGTGATTCGGTCTTGGAATGGGACCTCAAAGCCGAGGGCCACATATCGATCTATTTTTAGTAACGGGTTTATCTCCCCAATCACTGTTTATCTTGTGTTCAGATCTCCTCATAAACCCTAACCGATATCAAAATTCTGAATGGTGAAAACTGGTGAAAGACCTTGCAATTGTTCTCTGAACAATTGACTTTTTAATTGTATCAGCTTCCTTTTAAAGGTGCCAAGTTTAGTTATCCCGTATTCCTTATGTACATTTGTCTTTTTCCTTCATATGTGATAAACTGGTGCAGTTCCATTGTAAATTGAGACTTGTAATTGTGATTTTTGGCCATTGTAGATATGGAATACAAAACTACAAGAAATATCTGAGAATTTCGTACACCAATATCACGTTATTGAAATGTAGTATGTTTTATATAGAGTTATGAGTTTTGTAAAGAAATTAAGGAATCTATTATCCACCTATTCTGCAAATGTTACTTGATTTGCTCTCCTTTGCTGCAGTTCAGTCCGGGAAATCCAGGAATTCGACAACGTTGTTGAATTCAACAACTGTTGTTGAATTCAACAACTTCAGGTTGTGGAATTCGACAACTCTACAGGTTTTTCAAAAAGTAGCATAAATTTATGACAGATAGCATAGTTTTGTTTTGCTTTATTTTTTATCTGAATACGTTTTCTGAAAACTTTCTCAGTGGTTGCAAAATATCAGACCAATTATAAAAATTTTCCCCATTACCCTCAATGTTAAATTAAGTTGTTGAATTAGACAACTTTCATGATTTTTTCATTTTTTTCTGAACTGAGAAAAAACGGCATCATTTGAGGTACAATGTAGTTTACATTGTATTTGATCTGATTCTGTAAAACTTTTCTATTGGACCGAAAAAAATCTATGCGGGAATTAAAAAAGTTACCTCTTACCCTCAATGCAAATGAAAAATATTATATAGGAAAAAGAGGAAAAATTGGGTTGTTTGTCGAATTCAGCAACGTTGTCGAATTCTGGGATTTCCCGGACTGAGTTGAGGTCCAAGTGTATTATCACAATAACAATAACAACAGTTGTATGCATACTTTGGGTCTTTTTTATCCAAACTGTGGGATTCTAAACACCTTTTTAATTACCGGTAATTATTCGTTACTACATGTAATGTTATGTTTGTAGGATTGAAAATGAATGATTAGTTGGGCAGGATGTTTGGAATCTCCTAAATAGTACAGAAAAAAATATCTTTATTCCTTATATTTAGTAAAGATAAATGAGAATCTATAGAAAACCCCTTTCCATCTAATTTGGGTTGGCTGTTTCCCAAATCACAACAAATCATTCCATTTACAGGTAAATTGTCATATTTTCCTCCTCTGGATTTGACTTTGCTACCGGAATTGACTTCTTCGACAATTCGGATGTCTTATATATGAAGCAGAAGATGCTAACACTACCCGTCCACCTGATCTCGCCCATTTTTTTATTGAGTCCGTGTTGTTCATTGTATATGTGTGTCTTTATTTTTCTTTTCTGGCCCGTACTCATGTCATGTCTTTGTTTCTTTGTTTTTCCAATATTGCCATTGTCCTTGGATTACTCGTTTTTGACTGACTGTTCGGTTCTCACTTATTTTATAGGTAAGATAAAAATGTGTCAAAAATTTTTCTATAATATGCACCAAATGCCTTGTAAGTTCAATGTAACCAAAATTACTTAATTGTGTTACTGAATTAATTATATTTTCTTTGATACAATAAAAATTTATATGACAATACATTTTGAACTTATGTTGTGTTAACCTTGATTCAACATCTGCAGTTTTTCTCAGGTTTGCTCCTGAAATACCCTAAGGTATTGAATAATCTTTACATAAACAATTTTAGGTCATAACTAAAAGGCAGTTGCAATGAAAAAGGGCGGAAATGTGTTTTGGAAAACGAGAAAAATAAAGTATCAGAACCGCGTCTCCAGTTAAAACTGAGAGGGAAGTAAACTATTCGACCCAAATTATACCATCATAATTAAATTAAAAAAGGAAATTTGATGCAAGGTTTGCTTATTATTTATTTGTTTGTTTGTAAAACCCACAAAAGTGTTGATTCATTTACAATTTATGATAAAAAAAAAAAAAAAAACAAACAAAATTTTAGTTTTGGCAGAGTAGTTATCTTTGTGATGGGAGAGAAACACATCAGCGAACAGCAAGGCAAAACAAAGAAGGGAAAATTCTTACTCCAAAAGTGAAAAACGGGTCATGTAACGAATTAAAAACAACACTACAAAGACAAAACAAATACCCCAAAAAAAGAAAAATCTGTAAGAAAACATTAGCAGTATAAAAATTGGCGACATCACCAGGTCCCCAGGAAGGGTAATCATAGTCTACTTGAAGTTCAATGTAACTAAAATTACTTTATTGTATTACTGATATAATTATATTGTCGATTGAAACAATAAAAATTTAAATTACAAAGCATTTTATTAACCTTCATTACCAAATAGTTTTATATTGAAAATCATTATCTCTTTTTAACAATTTTATGTTTCGCACATACGTGATATTGTATGAAGATCTGTAATGGTACTGAAATTTCTCATTCCAATTCTCCTGCTTTAAAAATCTGCAATTTTGAATATGTATATTTTTTTAAGAATAATGAAAGTTCATTTTTTATGATTTAAAAGTATTTTGTATAAGCAGTGAAGAGATATGGAGAAGATGAAAATGAGACAAAATCTCTACAATTGCATGGTAAAACCACGCAATAGGACAACGCTTTTATTGTTGTTCTTTACCTTGAAGTCACCATGAAGCAATGCTCATACCTCATAGTAGGCTCAAAACGATCCTTTGCTGCATGTTGAGCGGAATTAATTGCTTGATGTTGAGAAAAACTACGTCCATGTTTTACGAATTACCAGTAACTTCGGCATTTTGTTATTTACGACTCATGGATGAGTGATATTTAACAAACATAAAATGAACTGGCAAATCTTACAACCGCTGTCATCCAGAACACAGTATTTAAACAACCACAGTGAATGAACTCATCTAGACAATAGCAAGAAAACTTGGTAAAATAAAATCTTGAACTGTGGGCACAATAATCAAGTTGGGTGGTATTTTGAATTTACAAAAAAATAAAATGCCAAAATTGGTATACAATGTATAATATATATAATTTAACTGTTCTTGCTTTTGAATCTTATCCTGATTCAAGTTTTATAAAGCGAAAAAGATGAAAAATTTGTAAAATAGAGGCATTGAAAACCATTTGATGCGTGGTTATTTGGACTATCAATAAATAAATAATTATTACTCGCCCAGTTTCAGATGATATTGCCATACCTTTGTCTCTCGGTCTATCTTTCGCTTTCCTCTCTAAACACCAACTCTTTCTCCAGTTTTAGTTAAATCAACAACGAAAGGATATGGAATTAATTCACATGAGGCAAAGCTTTTTAATTTTGCAATTCTGTAATAGAGCTGTTGAATAAACAGGCGCAACATAAGCTTTCGGAATTTCGATATTGGTCTTTGGCAAACATGAATGAAAAGTTGCTGATTTTGCCATGTTGGCCAAACACTGGTCAAACAAAGGTAAAGAATGAGGATTGAAAAGTGTAGGGTCAACGCTAGACAGACCTTTGCAACAAGGATAAGAGTTGAAAAGATTTTCATGAAATCAACCACTGACTGTCATTGGTACCGCTGGACAACCGTATTAAGTCGAACAATAATAAACTCTGGTAAAAACAGTCATTTCATAAGGTTTCCAAAAGAAATATGTCTATCTTGTTTTCTTAGCTGTGTCTATTAAATAGATTATGAGACTCAAATGTTTAGATGTTTTTTTTATTGTACTTCTAATGGGTTAATTAATGGAAGAAATCACTGCTAGATGGTGTTGCCTTACTCTACTATGTATATTTTCAATAAAACAGTGCATGTTGTAATCATACAGTACAGCCAGAGACTTACTATGATAAATTACAGTGATAGACGTACCACTCTGCTTAGAGTGAAATGTGTATATCTTATTTCTTATTTGATCTATATACATGATTTCTTTTGCATTTAAAGTGACGCACTCTACCACTTGACATGCAAAAGAAATTAGGTGGAAAGATCACTCAGGAAAGGTCATTTGAAAATTAAGAGCGATATCTCTATTACAGTGATTTACCATGGTAAGTCTCTTGCTGTACTGTATCTAAGCATTTCAAATAAAAAAAAAATATTGGAAAAAATAATTACCAGATGTTTACGGAAAAAAATGGAAGGATATGAAGTAAATGCAGATGAGACAAAGTCTCTATACAAGTACATTACCAGCCAAGCAATTGAACAACGCGTGAGCTGTTGTTCTTCATCTTGAAGTCAACTTGAGGCCTTCAACAATGTACTTTGCTGATATCTGATAGTAAGTTCAATACGACCCCAGTATCGGTCTGTTCGGAACTCGTTGGCAGATGTTGTCAAAAACTCTACATATATACAGTCCGCCAAAAGTTAAGCATCACTTACTTTTAAAGTTTCACCAAACAAACATGGAAAAAGCTATAGGTATAAAATTTTGCATGATGATAAGCCTTAACATAAAGAATGTGTAATGTTGCTTTCAAGCTTTTGAACAGATAATCGAAAGTTCGATTTCGCAACCAAAGATAAAACGATTCCTTCATCATGAGAATTCCAGTTTCAACAATAACTACAATTTGGAACATTGCGAGTTCAAATTTGCTACCAGATCATTTTTATGCGGTAAATGTGGTAAAACATTATAATTGTTAATTTTAGGCTTAAATGGATTCATTTTACGGATTTGGTACGCGTCCAAATTTAATCAAAGTGAGACCGACTGTTGTTTCGTTAAATTTGGAAAAATCATTCCAAAAGTTTCCACGTTTCCTAAAAATGTTCAAAACTGACTAAATTGACGATTTTTAAACAAATCTTACAGATCGGGATAGTTATGCCTCACAAGTATGGAAAATGATTTTTCAAAGCTTTAAAATCTTCGAAAAAATTACCAAATTTTACAGAAATCCAACCAAACAAATGCTCAAAAAAAAAAAGAAAAAAAAAGAAACTTAGTACACCGGAATCGTTATTTCGATATTTTGACAGTCTCTGAATCCAATTAAGCCTTCTCAGTTTGAAAAAGACAGATATTGGGGTGTTCTTCTGAAATGACAACAAAAACTCAGATTTTAAAATTTTAAAAATCATCAAAAATGTTGCTCGAAAGTTTTTAAATCCATGCCCGTCTTTAAAAAGGTCTTAACTTTGACAGAACCCTAATTTTAATGGCTAGATTCAGCAAAGAAATTGCTTTGTATTGACATTTCGTCACATTTGGGTTAATCCATCTGTTTAAATGTCGTAATATTGGATTATCTCCCCTGTATTCAAACATACAACTGTCACCTAAAACACAAATAGGAATGTCCATCGGTGTTTTACCTTTGTTTCGAAAATAACAACATTGATCTTCATTCAGAATTCATGCATTCAACTGAAACTTATTTTTGTGGTCAAAGATACCATAGTTTGTCATTAAACTGGGCTGTGCATAATTTCATAACTTTTCACATAAAGACAACAATATGAAGCATGATTAAAGTTTTAAATCCAAATATCAAAATTATCTCATTCATTGCGTTTTGAACCCAAACCTCTAATTTCGGTAATAATTCTGTCATTGAAAAAATGCATCTTAAGTTTTGCAAGATGTTAGATGTTACTTAAAGTCAAGAAAAGCACTCCTGATTTTATGATATATGGAGAGCTTGGAAGATATCCATTAAAAATTTCTATAAAACTAAGAATTTTAAATTACTGGCCAAAATTATTGACCTGGAAACAAGAAAAACTTCCCGCTATTTTATATAGATTTTCTTTAAATAAATATGGTGAAAATACTACATGGATAAAAAACGTGAAAAAAATCCTTGACAATAGTGGATTATCACATGTATGGATAAATCAATATTTTGTCAGCAGTACCTGGCTGTTTCAGACAGTGAAATTTAATTTGATTGATCAACACAAAGAACATTGGTTTTCAATTCTGAATAAATCGCCTAAAGCCTTAAACTTTCTTTGTAGCAACATCCCAACAGCACCGGCATATTGAGTTTACATCTCCCAGCTCATTCGCTATTCAAGAGCCTGTGTTCGATACATTGACTTCCTTGATACAGCCCGGTTGCTCACAAATAGGCAACTTCAACAAGGGTATGTTATCCAAAACTTGAAGTCATCCCTCAAGAAGTTTTACGGTCGACATCATCATCTTGTGGACCGCTATGGGATATCTGTTTCCCAGATGACAACAGATCTTTCCCTCTAAAGCTTAATTGTTGTTTCCTCTACCGGATTTGACTTTACTACCGGATTTGACATTTTCAACACGGCGGGTGTCTTATAAGAATCAGAAGATGCTAACTCTACCGATGCACCTGATCTCACCCATGATTTTTTATTGGGTCTGTGTTGTTCATCTTTGTGTGTGTGTGTGTCTTCATTTTTCTTTTCTGTGCCGCACCCATGTTGTGTCTCTGTTTTTTGTTTTTTGTTTTGTTTCTGATGTTGCCATTGTCCTTTGATTATGAAAAAGAAAGGAAATGGGGTAAATGTCAAGCAGACAACATCCCATATCCAGGTTTAAACGACCCAAAACAAAGCATCTAGGGGTCACCCTACGGTCTTCAACACAGTGAGGAACCTCACACCATATAGCAAGCCCTAAATGGCCCCAAAAAGGTAAAAAAGTGAATAAATCGATGGAAACAAACCACATCCAATAACCCAAATATCAAGAAACTAAAATTTCATAAGAAGACACGGACAAGCCAGTCACCAACATATTCCTGACTTGGGACAGGCGCAAAAATTGCGGTGGGGTTAAACTCGTTTTCTTTGATCCAAACCCTCCCCCTATGTGTGGTGAATGGCTAAAAAATAAATACACAAAAAGACTCACAGTAAAAATCAAACTAGAAAAAAGTCCAACTTATCAAGACGAGTACCCTTACAATGAATTACATAAAACAGGCACACAATACACACAGGTACTGTCCGGACAAATGCTCGCAGTTACTGACAGCTAGCTAAGGACATAATTTCCGTCGACTAAGATATCAAGCCTTCTTACATATGAAACTTCAATTGAAATACTTCTAAATAGATTTGGTATTACAACATCATCAATTATGAAAGAAGAACATGATATTGTGCAATGCCAAATACTGCCAATATGAAAAATTGTTTAAATTTAGTTATGGTGTAAAGCATTTAGGAGATGATCAATATTTTGCCAACAAAAACCAAAAGTAAAGACTTAACAACAATGCTGTATTTATATCCTTTATGAATTAGTTTGTTCAACGGGTTAATAAGTTTGGAAGGACAATTTTTGAATTTATGCGCTTTGTAAATGATATTGCCATAGAAGTTTGGATGTGAAATGTCCTGATGTATAAGAGCCCTGCATGTAGAACCAAATTTTCTTAATAAGTCAATGTATCTGTAATAGAATTTAGAGAATGTTTTTATCAATTTATGATATCTAAACCCTTGGTGCAGAAGTTTTTCAGTGAGACAAAGATTTCGGTCGTTGAAGTCAGAAACATCGCTACATACTCGTGCATATCGAACAAGTTGTGAAATGTAGACCCCGTAAGAAGGGGCTAACGGAACATCGCCGTCAAGATGGGGAAAATAGACTACAGGGTAGGAGAAATCATCCCTTTTATCATAAACCTTAGTGTTTAACTTTCCCTGATTTATTGATATATAAAGATCAGGAAAAGGAGTATAATCACTGCTGCTATTGGATTTATTTAAAGTAAGTTCTGCAGGATAAATTTCATCTGTAAATTTAGAAAATTCAGGATTGTTTAAAGCCAAAATATCGTCCAAATATCTATATGTATTGTTAAATTTATCCACTAAATGCTGTTTAGAAGGGTCTTTTTGTATTTTTGTCATGAATTGTGACTCGTGGCAATAAAGAAATAAATCTGCTATGAGAGGTGCACAGTTGGTACCCATAGGAATACCTATTTTTTGCCGATAGACTGTATCACCGAAACGAACAAAAATATTATCAAGAAGAAAATTTAATGCTTTTATCAAATCCTGACAAGTCCAGTTTGTATATTTGTCATGTTTGTCGTCACTGAAAAATGATTTAAATGTATTGCAATAAATGTACGTACATCCTGATTTTTTGAAGGACCATTTGATCAAATACGATAATTTCTCTTTGATGAGTGTATGCGGTAATGTAGTATAAAGGTTAGAAAAATCATAGCTATCGACGGAGGTGTATGCTTCATTAACAGATCGAAGTCTTTCCAAAACTTCTACAGAATTTTTAACACTCCAAAAGTAGTTAATTCCACTGTATTCATAACATTTGTTGCTAAAGTTGATGACGAGATTTTGATTTTTTATGGTAGTAAGTGCACTGGTCAATAAAACAGAAATATGTGTAGTTGAACATTTACTTGATGCCGAAATAAAACGAAATTTGAAAGGATTTTTGTGAAGTTTAGGAAGCCAATACATAGTAGGAATGCTTTTATAATTAGAAGTTGCTTTAAGTTCAGCTGTAGCTATCATGTGATCATCAATTATTTGTGTTTCTGTTGACGTGGTAGCTTGAAATGTACCAGAATTGTTCGTTTTGGATTGACGGGTCGGTTCTCACTTACTATAGATTATTTAAAAATACTCTAGAAAGTGAAAATTATTTAAAGATTTTACATGACAAAAATATATTTTTGTTTTGTAAATTCCGAACCACTAATCACAGACTCCCCATTGAGACTGGAAGACGGCAAAATATTCAACGAGAAAATAGAAAGTGCACGCTATGTAACTTAAAACGAAAATGGCGACGAGTTTCTTTATATTTTAACATGTCCGGCTCTCATTGAAGATGGAAAAAAAATTTCTAAAACCGCATTTTTATAACTTTCCAAACGTATTAAAATTTCATGGTTTAATGGACAATAAAAATACTTGTATCCTAAACAACCTTTATTATTAAAATAGTGAATAAACGAGTATCACCCTAGGGTAACTATTGTCATTGTCTCTCATGTTATATTTATATTTTGATGTGTCCTTCGTATTGTTTTATTTGTTTATTATTTATTGTCAATATTATATATAGATTACACCACAAGATCCCGTTCATTACCATATTTTATCCACTAGAGATAGTTAAATTTTAAAATTTTAATTGCGAGGCTTGCCGAGCATTTTAAAATTTTCAAATTTAACTATCGAGAGTGGATAAAATATGGTAATAATCGGGATAAAGTGGTGTAATCTTTTTCTCTAATGATAAATGATAAACGCCGAGAATTGTATTCCGAATAGATTTGGCGGGAAATAGCACGGGGCTTTATTCAACATACGTTGAATAAAGGAAATTTATCTAACGGGTCAAAACCGGTTTAAACTCGACATATCATTAGAGAAATTTTGTTATATTTCTCTGTACCGTTGTATAATGGTTTATTGAGAATAAAGATATATAATACAGCTTCAAAAATGAGGATCATGTAAAAAGTAAGGTGATGCTAAACTTTTGGCGGACTGTATATTATTCAGGAATGCTTGATGTTCTTATGAACGATATATTTGTCACATTTTGATTTGCTATTTATCAACATCAAGCTGACATACTAATGGGCACAAACTGAGCTACTCCTCTCGCGTACTTGTTTATATATCCCTTCGAGAATGAATTTCTTCAGGGACTCATGAGAGATAACAGAATAAAAGATGCTACATCACTTAATCTCACTTATAGATTCTTTGATGATATTATTTCCATTAATAATACTTCTTTTGCAAAATGGATCCCATCAATATATTATCTAGGACTAAAAATAAATGAAACGACGAACACCACTAGATCTATATCTTTTTTTATTTACAAATTGGCGTAAATGGTCATCTCACAACTCAAATTTACTACAAAAAGGGTAATTTCAATTTCCAAATTGTTAATTTCTCTAACATGGACAGCAATATTCTATTTATCTTCTGCTTACTGAGTATATTTTTCACGGTTCATAAAAAGGTCCTTTAGTAGATCTCCATTTCTTGTGGAAAAATTTGTTGTTTCGATCCGATTTTTTTGTGTTTGTCGATGATGTTTGTAATACATATTTGCCATTGTAATATCTGTGTACGTTGCTCGACAATTAGCAAAGAATTCCACTTTAACCGGTGCCAGGGGCCGTCTTGAACTTACTATGGGGTATGAGCAAAGCTCATTGTTGAAGGCCTCATGGTGACTTCATGGTGACTTCAAGATGAAGAACAACAATAAAAGCGTTGTTCCTTTGCTTGTTTTTACCGTGTATTTGTAGAGGCTTTGTCTCATGTGCATTTACTCCATATCCTTTTATTCACCACAAAGAGATAAATAAATGTAAATGTCCACCTTCATTTTGTCACAGTGTTAGAGAAGTAACATGTACAATGTATTTTAATTGGTTTTGTTCTAGTGTTAGAAAATGACATTTACCAATCAGGCCCCCAAACAAATCTTTCACAATCTTGTACTGTGATCAACACTCATTGACTTACGACCTGTCAATAGCAATTGCTGTCAAGTTGCTACACGACACTCACCGACAGGAAAGGAAAGTTTGGCGCGTCTGAATCCGGTAAAACCCGACATTTCTTTTGAAATCCCATTAAAAAGTCAAGGACATTGCAATCGACAATTTTCCGATACTTTTGTACCTGCTTTGTTTTTTGGCCTCTTGGACTTTAATTCCCGACATTTCTGTTCGGTAATTTTGTTATTACCCCTATTTTGTATAATTTTTTGCCTATTTTTTCAAAACTACTAACGACAAACTGTTCATGTGTAAGAAACACTATCTTGACTGCTTTGTGAAGTGGATAGGCAGCGACAGTTTATAAGGAAACCCTACTTATGCCTCTACTATAATATCGGGGTACGAGATTGTTTAAAATCGAATTTCAGTTTTAGCATCCTTTGGCATCAAAGGAGATTATGAATACAATCAAATTTCTTACATCTATTGGTTACCAAAACCTCATAATAATCCACACAAACAAAGCTTCATTGCGGGGTCATCCAGATGCACCACTAAATCTCTCTTTCAAAGCCCCTCACTACTTTGTTGACTGCAATCAGAGCTGGCCTGGAAAAATATTGTCACCGAAAATCAGATGTGAATTCATAAAAATTCCAAAAATCCCTTTGAACAGCTATCCGCAATCAGTCTCACCCATTGCCCTAGCATTAAAACTTTTGATTTTTCTACTCTTTATACATCCCTGTCAGACAATAAACTGAAAACGTTAATAGCAGAATTAATACACCAATGCTTCTACATGAAAACGGAGAGCGCTGGTACACAGTTTTAGTAGAAGGGAAAGAACCACACTAATTCAAATATGACGTACACTGATATTGACGTAATCAAAATGTCAGAATTTTTTGATCGACAATATTTTTGCTAATTCGATGGTCGTACTTTTTCCAGCAGACAGTAGGAATTCCTATGTTAACTATCTGTGTGCCACTTTTAGCTAAAATTAAGTTTTAACAAAAGAAAAAAAAAAAACCATTAAGACCAGTTCTTTAATTTCACCTCTCGCTACATAGAAGCTGTACTTTCTCGTAATAATCCTAAATTAAAGAAATATTTACATCAGATCTATCCCAATGACCTTGAAATAAAAGAAACTTCTAATATACCTACCTAGGCTTCGTACCTAGATCTTTTGTTGTATATTGACGAAGATGGACGTTTGAAACATAAGCTATTTGACAAGCGTGATGATCTTAACTTCCCAGTTGTGAACTTTCCTTTTCTTTTCAGCAATATACCTACTTCTCCAGCCCACGGAGTGTAAATGTTAATGTCGATCAAATAGTTTGTACAGTGATTTTTTTTTAAAAAAGAGAATAATTATTGTTCCAAGGACTGCTAGGTAGATGGTTTGTTCAACTTGTATTAAATTCATCCCTCGTGAGCAGGACTTGTTTACCCTATTTAGTATCATGGGAGTTCACACTCTGAATGTCTTTGGTTATTGTTTTTATATCTGTGTTTTGTAGCTGTCTAACGTCATTATTTTTCTGTGTTCTTGTATCGGCCATGTCTTTGGACTCCGATTTTTGTAATTATCAATCCTTTGTTCTTTCGGTATTCCACTTCCGTTGTTTTTGAAATGACGAATTTTTGAAATTACATTTGTCTTCTTTAAATTTACTGCTATTTCGATACATTGGTATTTTATATTTGCGAATTTATTACGTTTATAAAAAACCGCTGATATATTATTCTTGCAGCAAAACATATTTACGGTCCTAAATATAAAATATGTAAACGGACATCCTGGTTATTATAGTCATACTTTAACGGTTTATACTTATTCAAAAGATTACGTAAAATAAAAATGAGTAAGACCTATATCATAATATCAGATATTAATTTCTCATAAAAATGGTAATTAGAGGACACATTTAATGATCATTTGTTTACTCGTTTCAAAATTATTACCATCTTCGTGAAAAACATTTTGGTAAAGATTTCTTGTTCTTGTTCAATTTTGTTTTTTTTTTGGTGTTTTTTTTTATCTCATTCGTATCTTCCATTTGAGTTGACTCTTTGTTGCCAAGTTATTCGATTTTTTATTCAAGATTTTTCTATTTCCTCCTTTTGATTCGGTATTGTTTGCCGATATAGGTAGGATTAACGCAAAGGGTACTAGTTTTTAGTTCTTATCTAGTCCTCATGTCTCTCTTTGGGAAATAAATGCCAACTGTAATTTTCAGCCATTGTAGATGTTTCATGTAATCCCATAAGAAGAGTCTAGAAATTGATTCTAAGTAATAACCTATTTATATAACCCATATGTATAAAGACCCCTTCAATGATTCTTGACAACAACAGCAGACTCGGGTCACATAAAAGACCAAATATCTATCACCTATTTGGTGCCTATCAAAAGTCGTTGCACCTGTTGTAACTTCTATCTTAATTTCTTTCTTTTTATAAAGACTTGAATTGATAAACTTGTTCTTTCCCTAATATGGATGAGAAACAATAAACCAAATAACTTGTTTAAGTTGAATTCAGTACTTCGATCAATTTTATTCATGTATCATACTATGAGATGTTTTCAAGACTTATTTTTCTTGTACTTTGAATGCAAAATTGCAAAGCATAAATAATGAACAGATCTCTTAAAAACGTTTCATTTATTGCCAGAAAAAATATCATGAGAAGGTTGTATATAATAGGCAGGTACAGGAAAGTTTAGATCTAAAATAGATTATTGGATCACCGAAGGAATATATTTATGGTTTATTAAAGTACAATTTAGGTTATTCTATTTTCCGATTATATTTCATATGCAAACAAAATAATGAACAATTCACATAAGGCTTTAGAACCCAAAATTGTACTTTTTCACTAAATAAAGTTTCAATTGGAAAGAATTTAAAGCAAGACAAAAGGAGCAAGCTGACAGTCACTACTTGTGAAATTCAAAACAAAATACCGAAGTTACTGTAAAATGTAATTTCTGCATATTGGCATTTCGACAATACTTAGTCTCCTCAGTGAAAAAAAAAATTAAATATTTGGAAGACCGTAAATGTAATGATATATTTTTTTCAAGAGGAAAATTAAATATAAGACTAATACAGAATGTATCAATGATATTTGCAGATTAACTGGGCTGTTTTCTGTGATCAGAGAAAGTTAATGCCCATTTTCAAGTCTGCAATAATAGCTTGGTTTGTCACCATCAATGTTGTACCATCCAAGGAATTCTATTTTCAGTTGATCGTAAGTCATACTTTCAGAATTGGTAATTCTGAATATTTTCCGTGGGCTGAGAAATTGGACATCATCTCTCATCAAAACTTCAAATGGTTTACCAATCTGAAATTGAGGGGGGAAATAGCTTTAAATCTTTATTATAAATACTCGAGCATAGAGATAGAATTTTTGTAAAGTGTGTTGTTACACGTCAGTGAAAGGTGTAATTTTATCATGTTGCTTTTGTTGTAAGTTTAGAGCTTTTTGATTTCATTTTTGTGGATGTCTTCTGTTTTTTATTTTATGTCATTAACGTAACTTTTGTTTCTTCGGTCTTACCAACAAAAAGCAGCATTGTCGTATTCGTAAACCATCCTTTTGTTATGAAAGCTCAAATTTAAAGTGATTTATATATTCTCATAATACGACCACACGGGGTATAGAAGTACTGGTTGAGTGGTCGGTGTTGTCCGTGTGTTTGTGGATACTTCGTCCACGTTTGATGACCTAGGTACAGATGACGTATTCTTATGCATTTTTTTTTCATCAATAGGGGGCCTAGGACTTGCTTCGCCTGTTTTACAAAAATAAAAAAGAGGTTAAAGAGGTTCGTTTTTCAATTTGAACATATATGTTTTGTAAAAAAAAATGAAAAAGGAGTAATTTAAGCCAAGGTTGATGATCTTGTTGTGTGATATAAGTGATTCAAAAGTTGGCAGAAAACTGAACCCCACTGAATTTTTCATAGGTTTAATATTAGTAAGATTTTACCATGAATGAACTTGAAAAAATAGATAGGACTTCATGAATTGTTTACAGCATGCTCATAAAGATGTATTAATTGAAATTTTTAATAAAAGTAAGGGTCCATGGACAAAACAAATTGTAATGCTTTTCAATTGATAAAACGATGAGTCCGAAATATCTAAATATGAGATGCAAACCTTATTAAAAGGGTAAAACTTGGGTGTCATTATGTAATTGGCTATAGAGATGTCTTTCATTTTGATGCACTTGTAATATCACAAAATGATTTAATGCTTCATTTATAATTTACAAGAATTATGGCACTTTAGAAGGAAAGTCTTTTGTGTAAGACGTTTTGATACATTTGATAAAACTTAACATGGGCTTGATACATTTTACAATTTTTGAGTTATTACTTGCTTTAGGACAATATCTTGTCTTTTTCGAACCTCAAATTTTCAACGGATCATAAAAGGGTTTGTTTGCTTCAATTCTTCCTGAAGTAATCTTTTATCATCTTTGCAACGGAATTTCAGTAGCTACATCTAGCTATAAAACACCAAACAAGCCCACATATCATTGACGAAGTATCCGAAAATTTTGTTTTAATCGGACATAAGAGGGTTTTGTTTACTTGGATTTATCTTGAGGTAGGCGTTTAGTAGTGATTTTCATAGGTACTCCCAATCGATAAGATGTCGAAGGCGGCGATGGAAAATCTCACTTTCATATTCTACATTATGTTTGTTTTTTTCTACCCATAATACTCATTTGATTTTGTATATAGTTATTCGTCGCTATTCGAGTACTTCAGCCTAGCCATACTGCATTTTTCATGGCACTCTCTTTCATATTTTTAGCTAAAATATGCCTTGGACTGCTTACTTAAGGTGGTTTGGGGGTATAAGCAAAATCTAATAAGAATTTTCCAATAGCTATAGTTTGCAGAATTAAACTTCATAAATTGAACTTC
>MJUU01063152.1:75462-86966 GCA_002080025.1 Modiolus philippinarum
GGGGAAGGTTTGGGCCAAATAAAACTAGTTTAACCCCGCCTGTCCTAAGTCAGGAAATTTATTAGGCCTTTGTGTGTTTTGTCTGTTTTCTACTTAGTTCACTTTATGTCTATGGGAGTCTAGGATGGTGTTTATTTCGCTGAACTTGATTACTCTTTATTCAGGGGTCGACTCCGACCTGCCGTTGGGTGTGCGGTTTTCTCATCGTTAACTGAAGATCTTATGGTGGCTTTGAGTTGTTATTACTCCCCTTTGGGTCGTTGTCTCTTTGACACATTCCCCGTTTCCCTTCTTTTTTTCTATAATAAAATCATGACATGTGGACACTATAAACAGGCGTTCAGAATAACATTTCCAAGTTGCAAAAAAAAAAGAAAAATAAAATAAAATAAAATAATAGTAATAAATAACTAAATTAAAATAAAAGAAATTAAAAAAAAATTTCAAAATTAGAATGTAGGATAAGTGTATTCATATTAGAAATTCTCAAGTACATTACAACTGAAATATATTTGTTTGAGATTTCTTTAATTTTTAAGGCTTTTCCCGCAATATATGGGATATACCTCCTTGCACTCTGGATTTTTGTCCCCCAAAACACTGCCGAGATTTAGGGAGATACACAGCTTTGATTCTTGGTATATGGATGAATCTTACACACGGAATCCCTTTTCCACTTAGTAAGGGAGTTTTTTGCGCAAACGTCCTAGAGTTGTGGCAGATAAAAAGGAAAATCGTAAGAGACAGGAGATAGGTGAACTATATGAAATTTTTATTCCTTGAAATTACGTACATGCCACTGAAAAAGGTAAGTAACTTGGAAAACATTTTTTTAAAAAAAATTCAACTGACCTCCAGAAATATGAACGAAAAAAATTATAAGTCCCTAAACTATAGACGTAAACAATGGTAAAGTTGTCTTATTGAAATGTCATTTAAATACACCTATTAGTTATAGGGAAAGACAAGACATGTTTTGTTAAGAACCACACCGATTCAAATAAGAAGTAGACCGAGACTGACGTTATCAAAATGTTAGAATTTTTGATCGACAATATTTTTGTCGAATTTGGAGGTTGTGTTTTCCAACAGACAATAGGGATTCCTATGGGAACAAACTGTGCGCCGCTTTTAGCTGACCTTTTCCTTTACTCGTACGAGGCTAAGTTTTTACAAGGTCTTATTCAAAGAAAACAAAAACATTTAGCCCAGTCCTTTAATTTCAGCCAGCTTCCGCTACATACACGATGTGCTTTCTCTTAATAATCCTAAATTATTTAAGGATTATTTACATCAGATCTCTCCAAATGAGCTTGAAATTAAAGAAACAACTGAAAAACCTACTTCAGCTTGGTACCTAGATCTTTTATTGTATATTGACGAAGATGGACGTTTGAAATCTAAGCTATATGACAAGCGTGATGATTTTAATTTCCCCATTGTGAACTTTCCCTTTCTTAGCAGCAATATACCTACCTCTCCAGCCTATGGAGTGTACATTTCACAGTTGATTCGTTACTGTCGAGCTTGTAGTTTGTACAGTGATTTTTTGAACAGAGCAAAAACACTGTCCCAAAAGCTGCTTAGTCAGGGATTTGTTCAACCTTTGTTTATTTCATACCTCAAGAAATTCTATGGCCGTCACCATAGTATCATTGAAAGATATGACGTGTCAGTATCCCAAATGAAAGTGGACATTTTCAGCTAGATTCACGTCTTCCGGATTTGACTACAGACTTTGACATTTTCCCGGATTGAATCACTCACAGTGTGACGGGTGCTGTTAACAGAGCAGGACATGCTTACCCTTCCGGAGCACCTGATGTCACTCTCAGTTTCACTGGAGTTCACACTGTGAGTGCATTTGTTCTGAATGTTTGGTTTCTGGTTCTGTGCTTTGTGTCTGTCTGGCGTCATTGTTTTTGTGTCAAACGTCATTGTTTTTGTGTCTAACGTCATTGTTTTCTGTGTTATCGTTTTTGCCCTGTCTTTGGACTTCGATTTTTGTGAATTTCACCCCTTTGTTCCTTCGGTATTCTACTGCCGTTGTTTTAAAACTAAAACCTATACCAAGCTGCTATTAATAGCAGGATAGTGTATTAACTACACTTAATAAATAATTGAATATAAAATAATGTGATATAGATAAAAAGTTATATTTCTTCTCTCCTCCTTTAATAAAACTAGATAGCTTCAACATAAGTTGTGAAGGGATATGGAATAAATGCACACGAGACAAAGTCTCACAAATACATGGGAAAAACAAAGCAATAATACAACGCTTTTATTTTAGTTCTCATTCTTGAAGTCACCATGAAGCCTTCAACAATGGTAAGTTCAAGACGGCCCCTAGCAGCGGTTTGAGCGGAATTCATTGCTAATTGTCGAGCAATGCCACATCCATGTAGTGAAGAACAACAATAAAAGCGTTGTTTCTTTGCTTGTGTTTTACCATGTATTTGTAGAGACTTTGTCTCATGTGCATTTACTCCATATCCTTTCATTCAACATCTCCATTTAACTATGAATGAGGGGTTGTCAACAAACATAAAATCAACTTGAAAAATGTTCTTACGATCGCTGTCGTCCACTTAAACAGCCACAGGGAACTTATTGAGTCAAAAGTAATAAAACTATTCAAGCAAAAGTACAACATAACTATGTTGTATGTATAAAGAGCATCTCTCGCACGGGGAATTTTTTTATGGACTCCATCCATAGGAAATCGCAAATTCGAAATTTTGTTGTTTTATTACCACTGATCCGATGCCTCTGCTGGTGAACTGTTAGGTTCCGAGGGCATCATTCGCCCTTTCACCCAAAGTGTTTGGCCGAAAATCGATCTCAGTTGAAAATTAAAATATTTCAAGAAAGAAATTTGATAAAATTCAGGACAATCACATCTATTTTGGTCAAGAAAGAAATTTGATAAAATTCAGGACAATCAAATCTATTTTGGTCTGCAAATGTATATACTAAAGTAAATGTGAAATACACTTCAGAAGGGAATGTTATTTCAAATTGTCGTTGTGTCAACAGCCATCTGAGCACGTATCAAGAGTGATTTGTATTACACAGATAGAATGGTAAAAGAAATGCGGGTAATTTTGGACAGATATATCATGATAAGGAGGGGTATTTGCCAAAAATACAAGTCGCGGACGGTAAAATTTCCCGAGCCAGAAAGGCGAGGGAAATTTAGACCCAAGACTTGTATTTTTGGCAAATACCCCAACGTTCATGATATATCTGTTTAATTACACCTAATGTCTCTATCATTAAAGCGCACAGATGTCTCTGGGAATGGCTATTAACCAATCAGAATACAGCTTACTTACATAAGGTGTAATTATAATGTTTAATTTTTAATTGGTTTACCGTAAATAATGAATTGTGGTTTCCTTTTCATACTGGCAAAACTTTAGATTTAAATATCTTCGCAATAAAGTTATTATTTCCGAATCCAATCGGAAACTGCAGTTTTCGAGCGAAATACTAACTATTCGCCCTTTTTGTGACTATTGCGTGCCACGGCTACATAATGTTTATTTACTTACAAAAGATAAATTGGAAATCGAGTCCAGTTAAAACTCTGTTTTTTCAGTATAATTTTTTTCTCTCCTGACAACAATAAACTTATGAGATACACTCAGGAAATCCTAAAAAAAATGTTGGTATTTGTCGCATTTAGTCCAATGCTCTCGGTTGAACAGCATCAGTTATTTCCCCTTGGAAGTTATGAAGTTTCTATATTTTTTTTTATCTCCAAAGGTGTCATCCTAAGAAATTTAGGACAATTGATATTGGACGTGGAAATTTTATTATTGTGCATTCTAAACTTCTAAGGTCAAGGGTCATCTATGACGCTTATCTAGGTCTTTGTTATTTGATAAATTTTGAAACCAAACTGAACGAAAGCTGATCAAATGTGCGTCTTACTGGGTCTTCATGTGCTACATGGGGTTCAAAAACTATAGGATCATCGGTTCTCTGTCTTTGAAAAACAAATTGTGATGTCTAATATCTGTATCATAGGACAATTTCAAAATTTTTGCAATAAAATGTATATAACCTACATAATTTCATCAAGGTGAATGCCCAAAACAAAGAATATTTTATTCCAGGTATTTAACAATTCATGTATTTGAGTTTTGAATTCTGATATAAGCATGTAAATATTTTTTTGAAAATAAGACACAAGACAACAGGACAAACGAAAATTTGAACATTATTAAACATCTTTCAAGAAAGACCAATAAATCGTTCTTTGAACAATCGACGTACTTTTTTGTAAACTTAACTTTAAAAAATTCATGCCATTCCAATGGCATACATTTACTAAAAATGAAAACATTCACTTGAATTTTGTGGATTGAACAAATGAGGGAAAGGCTTCATCTTGATCTAAAAAACAATACATGTACAAATGAATGAGAAAGAAAGAAAAAAAACCTTGAATACTTTTTGATTCGTGATCTGGTATTCAAACAAACAAACTAACGGGCTAAATCCTGCACTTTGGGAAAAGAAATCGCTTGCCATGTCAGCAAAGAGATGTGAAAAGAGTCAACAAATTCATAATAAAGACCTTGTATCAGCATGTAAATCTTATTTTTCGCTATTCATATCCATGATTTGACATCCTGCATAAATAACAAATAAAAATAAGAACAAAAAAAATACATATAATCTGAAACAACATTTTATGTGTTTTGGTTTGATCTGCACTGATGTGACATAAGTTGTCGAAATGCGCATATACAGAAAATAAATTAACAGTAACTTCGGTATTTTGTTATTTATAGACTTGTTATCAGGCGGGGAAGTAGTTCACAAAAATTGTCTCCCCTGTAAATTTGTTTACCTGCTAAACAAGACGTGTGATGACACAGCCACGGCAAAAAAAAATTAAAAAAATCAAATTTCTAATGTTTGCGGTATTTCTTTTACATTTCACATACTATGTATCTTATGCTGCAACAACCGCTGTACGGAACAGATATATGAGAAATATATAAATGTCGTTGATTTTAAAACCAACTCTAATCTGATGGTCGAAACTATGATAGTAAAGGAAAAAATCTAGCCACCCTCAGAGGGCATGGGCGGAAACAAAATTTAGGAGTATTATTAAATATATAATTATGCATCGTATAAACCACATGAAACTGATTTCTGCATGGTCTTGTTTTTCAAGTTTTTAAGTAGGGAGAAAATGGACTTTACATTGTTTTTTTTTCTCGTGAGTGATTTGTACTCATCGTGAAATAAATATATGGGGCAATCAAAGGGGAATGTATTACTTTTAAGTATTTCCACATCGTTAAATTTCAAGATTTTCGGACACGTGTTAATTAGTATTTGAGGTGTAATATAAGGGTGGTTACTATTTGGTATTCTTTTAGAGAGATTTGTTGACAGTTTCCTATTTATACAAAGTTGATTCCCGAAAGAAACCTCAGAAAGAATGCAAAGGAGATAAAAATTCGATCGTGTTTGAACTTTTATTCTGGAGAAACGCTACAAAGGGCGGATATAAAAATTTGCACATTGATTAAAAGGGATATTGGCGATCCGTATACAAATTTTGGTCAAAATCTAAAGATGGGGATCCACTTTGAAAGACAGACACTAACTTGATCTTTTATGCCGATTTGTGCATCGTATATGCATCTATGCGTTCACCTGCGGCAATCAATGTTGTTTTCATATACATGTAAATTCAAAATAAAGGAATGAAAAATATTTTTTTCATTGGAAATAACTTTTATAATTATGCATCTATGGTAAGTAACATTTCTACCTCATTTAAACGAGAGCTCAATTTCTATTGTTCTATTTCAACTATTTCCCCGCCTGTTATTGAAAGACAATGAAATGGTTCCCCAACACCTACGAATGAATAAAACTAAAACACACGCTTACCTGACCAATGGTACATAGGGTAAACAGCGTAGGTTAACCAAGTTTTAAAAGTAAACTAAAAAACAAACATGGACTTTTATTTTAAGTATTGTTCAAAAACATCCGTATATCTATCTCATATGTAAATCCAATATCCTTATACAAAATATTAGTTATTATTTTATTGCATAATAAAGAATTAACCGTATTAGTGTATTTGAGTCGTTACTAGATGTAGATATACACAAATCCATATGTTTTCCATCAATTACTCATCTCAATTGACCCATAAATTTGGCGAAGTTATCAACGGGTCTCTGGAATTCCTATTGGTAAAAATTGTGTACCTCTCATTGCAGATCTTTTCGTTTCTAGGACTTCTTCAAAAATTACTCAATGGAACCGTAAAAAACAGTGATAAACTTATTTCAATGTTCAAAGATAACATCAAGTGCAATGACGATATCCTTAAGCTTACTATTGACCATTTACCCACACGAACTGACACTTAATAATAAAGCAAACAATGCTTCTAAATACTGCCCTTTTCTGAATCTAAGTATCATCATTGACAATGGTGAAATAAATACTAAAATTTATGATGAAAGAGGTGATTTTTTATTTCCCTTTTTTCTAATTTTTCTTTTCTTGACGACCAAGTTCTTCTATCTTTCATCCTAAGGGGTGTATATATAACTGGTGCAGTTCGAACGCGTGATACAGTGCTTTTTGTCCGATTTTGCATTTCGTCCGAAACTTTGGCGTTTAGTCAGACGCTTTTTGTCCGTCGCTTTTTTTCCGATTTTGCCTTTCGTCTGAAAATTTTGTTTTTTGTTCGTTTTTTTTTGTTTTGCGTTTAGTCCGTCGCTTTTTGTCCGACAATTTTGCAACTTAAACTGACAATTTTGCCTTGTTGTCCGATAGATACACAGAGAAGGTTCAATAATTACAAACCAGTGAGACAGTGAAGGAGACTATTCTATACGTGCCAACAATTACACGTTGGTGTTGGGGAAAAGTCATATTTGGTGTGTGTCGTTTCAGCAAAGAATTTTGCATTTACTTGTATCTCATTCATCTTCCCAAATCAAATATAGAGGTATAAATCTTGGTGTGATGCTGATTATGCTGCATCAGTGGTATATTAATTGATGACATAACTTGTTCATTTGCAGAATGGAATTAACATTTTTGTTTGTAAAACGGAAACTAAAAGAAAGAGTTTTGGCTATTAATTTATATTTTTTTCTTTTCAGTCCGTGTATGAATCTGATCTCTTACGAATACAAAAATAAATTAACTTTATCATCCTCCGGCCATTTTGGCAATAGATCAGCAAAAAAAAGTATGTACCTCAAAAATATCATTGGTGTCAAGTTTACTTAAAATCCGCTTGATTCCCTACAAGATCTGGTATACATACCTCATAGTGTCCAATGTTAAAATAAGTTCCCCTTTTGCGGTTATGTTGCATGACGGATCTGCACCAAAATAACAAAGCTTTGCCAGCGATTACGTTATTGAACAGAAATCACAAATGTTCTGTGCATCCTGGTGTCTAATCTCCTCACTGCACTGTCTTTATAATTTGGCATATATTAAGGTGTACTATAATTCCAAAAAAATGACTGGTCTTTGAGACTTTCGGAAAATTTACCAAAACATTCCCCATTTTAAAATGCAGCAATGAAAATGTATTTCAATCACAAAATTCATCTGCAAATCCTATTTATACCCGTACTACAATATCGAGGAACGAGATAGTTAAAAATCACACAGCATCAGAGCCGATGATGAAAGCAATCAACTCCCTTACATCTACGGGATACCAAAACTTTATCAGAATCCATTCATACAGAGATTCATTGCGGGTCGTTCAAATACACCACTGAACCTCTTTCGCAGATCCTCACTACTTTGTTGACCGCAGTCAAAGATCGCCTGTAAAATTACTGTGACAAAGCTTACTACAAGCGGCATGAATCAAATTCTTAAAAATTCCGAAGGTCTCCTTGAACAGCTATCCTTAACTAGTCTTACCCACTGCCATAGTATTCAAACTTTTGATTTTCTACTCTTTTATACAACCCTGCCACACAATAAACTGAAAACAGTAATTGCATAGGGAAAGACAAACCATGTTTTGGTAAAGAACGACACTGATTCAAATAAGAAGTACACTGAGACTGACGTAATCAAAATGTTAGAATATTTTATCGACAATATTTTGGTCGAATTCGGAGATTGTGTTTTCCAACAGACAATAAGGATTCCTTTTGGAACTAAATGTGCTCCACTCTTAGCCGACCTTTTTCTGTACTCGTATGAGGCCAAGTTTTTACAAGGGATTATACAAAGTAAACAAACACATTTAGCCCAGTGTTTTAGTTTCAGCTTCCGCTACATAGACGATGTATTTTCTCTTTAAAGAATATTTACATCAGATATAATCCCTTAGATTAGCAATTACATTTTACATGATATCGTGATTGAAATACATTTCAGTGATAAAATATTCATCACTGCATTTAAAAATGGGGAAAGTTTTGTAAATTTTTGAAACTCTCAAAGACCAGTCATTTCTTCAAATTATAGGACATTTGTATATATGCCAAATTATAAAGACAGTGCAGTGAGGAGATTAGACCCAAGGTTCTGCAGAACCTTTGCGATTTCTGTTCAATAACGTAATCGCTGGCAAAGATTTGTTTGGTGCAGATTTACCATGCAACATAAGCGCAAACGGGGAACTTATTTTAACATTGGACACTATGGGGTATGCATACCAGATCTTGTAGGGAATCAAGCGTATTTTAAGTAAACTTGACACCAATAATATGAATGAGGTACTGATCTATTTCCGACATGGCCGGCGGATGATAAAGTTAGTTTATTCTTTTATTCGTAAGAGCTTATACAAGGACTAGTTACGAAAAAAAAAGATAAAACAATAGCCAAACTCTTTATTTTAGTTTCTGTTTTACAGACAAAAATGTTAATTCCATTTCTGCAAATGAACAATTTATATCACCACTCTAAGGATTACTTTTATCTAATATACCACTGATGCAACATCATCAGCATCACACAAAGACTTATACCTCTATATTTGATTTGAGAAGAGATATTAGTAAATGCAAAAATCATTGCTGAAATGACAAACACCAAATAAGACGTTTCACCACACCGTGTAATTGTTGGCACGCATAGAATAGCCTCATGCATTGTCTCACTGGTTTTGTAATTATTGAACCTGCATTGTGTATTTATCGGACAAAAAGGCAAAATCAAGTTGCATAAAACAACGGACTAAACGCAAAAATATCTGACAAAAAACAAAATTGTCGGACAAAAAGCGACGGACTAAACGCAAACATTGCGGACATAAAACACACTTTTCGGACAAAAAGCGACGGACTAAACGCAAAAAAATCGGACATAAAGCAAAATATTCGGACGAAAGACAAAATCGGACGAAAAGCGAAATCGGACAAAAGGCAAATTTCGGACAAAAAGCACTGTATCATACGCGTTTGTTCCTCTCTTGACGACTTTAATGGGTGTGAGAATTTACTATCACATCAAAACTTTTTCAACAAGGTTACAGAAGTTTTACAGAAAATATGAACACCTGATATCTAAATATGGCGTGACTCTCAAACAGTTATTACCAAGGCATTTCACATCTTCGATTTTATGGAAATTTTGTTAAAAACGCAAGAAACTAAAAAAATTCCAGAAAAAAAAACTTTCACGTTATTTACATTTTTTACATAACAGTGGATGTCGTCGAGATATTATACATGAATCCGTTATATTAACTTTGAGGTCAAATGATAGCCATACTACCACTAATTTTGAAGTCCAATGACCTAATAATTTTACACGCCTAGTGGCCTCTCACTGATACTGCCGATTTCTACTGAAATACGTACACCTTACCGTCTACAAAGAGAGGAGTACTGGATCAAAGAGCTGGGAACAGCAATTCCCTATGGTTGCAAAGTGTAGGTAATCTTTCAAGCCCAGGATGCAGTTTTGTGAATGTGATGAATATCCTTAATGGAAGCCAGCGAAGACCACGTAGTCATGGACATAGGCATTATACCGCCCCACATCTACATGACATTTCAATTAATGGTCTCCGTCCATTTATGAAAATGCCACTAGGTATTCATCACATTCGTACAAAATTGTATTCCTTGCCACTTTCGAAACTTCATTCGTTTTACAAAGTATGTTTAGATTCAACTGTGACTGACTGGCATTCTCTGGAATATAAATTAACAGCTATCGTTATGGACATCGCCAATCACAGACTGTTCAAACCTGTTACAAGTTCTGCAAATAAACCTGAAAACCGATCATTTCTTAAACTTCAGTTTGCTAACAAAGGCCTAGATGCCATTAATCTCTCCAACATTCTGCACAACAAAACAGTGAAATCTAACATTCCTCCTTACTTCAAAGACCAATCTGTTCCACTTATCTCTTATTCCTACACTAAATCTATTGCAACCACTATTTTCAATCACAAACGGGTATTGCGTGATTTCCAGATTGATGACTTTAAAGCCAAACCGCCTGATTGCACCTGCTCATATATAGTCCTGCTGGACACGTGATAACGGGTGACCTAGATATCGTTGGAAACCAAAAATTACGAGATATTTTTTCAAAAGGTCCAAAATTCCGTGAATCCCAGCACATCAACTGGAAGTATAACTTCAAAATTATGATGGATGCAGTTGAAGACTATGCCAGAATGTGGGCGAAGAAAGAAAAAGAAGATGTGGAGACATTGTCAGACTGGATCAGGTCGATTAAGTCATTAATCATGAATCGTATCCGGCGCTTAAAAACACCTATGAAAACTAGAACGCCCAGCATATTTGATGACCCTCTTGTTGCTAAAACATTGACAAACCTCCAGGAAAATACGTCATAGTACCTGCAGACAAAGCTTCTAACAATATTGTGTTTGTATGCAAGAAACACTATTTAGACTGTCTTGTTAAGGAGATGGATATTGACACTTCATCGGGCAATCCTACTTATTCCCCAACTACATTATCAAGGGACGAGATAATCACAAATCACACTTCTGTGTTAGCATCATTCGGTATCAAAGTTGATGAGAATAACAGTTATCTCCCTTATATTTACTGGGTGCCTAAGCTTCACAAGAATCCCTACAAACAGAGATTCATTGCAGGATCTGCCAGATGCACCACTAAGCCCCTATCCAAACTCCTTACCACTTTACTGACTGCAGTTAGAGATGGTCTAAAAAGCTACTGCGAAAAAGCCTATTCCACGAGCGGCGTGAATCAGATGTGGATTCTTAAAAATTCCAAAGATCTCCTTGAACAGCTCTCCTCAAACAGTCTCGCATACTGCAATAGCATTCAAACTTTTGATTTTTCTACCCTTTATACAACTCTTCCCCATAATAAACTTAAAACAGTAATTTCCGATCTGATACATCAATGTTTCTGTACAAAAACCGGAGAACGCAGGTATTCCTATCTGGTAATAGGAAAAGATAAAACATATTTTGTAAAGAACCACACTGAGTCAAACAAGAAATACAGTGAAAA
>MJUU01063152.1:87091-131679 GCA_002080025.1 Modiolus philippinarum
CCAAATAAGACGTTTCACCACACCGTGTAATTGTTGGCACGCATAGAATAGCCTCATGCATTGTCTCACTGGTTTTGTAATTATTGAACCTGCATTGTGTATTTATCGGACAAAAAGGCAAAATCAAGTTGCATAAAACAACGGACTAAACGTAAAAATATCTGACAAAAAACAAAATTGTCGGACAAAAAGCAAATCGGACAAAAAGCGACGGACTAAACGCAAACATTTCGGACATAAAACACACTTTTCGGACAAAAAGCGACGGACTAAACGCAAAAAAATCGGACATAGAGCAAAATTTTCGGACGAAAGACAAACTCGGACAAAAAGCGACGGACAAAAGGCAAATCGGACAAAAAGTGTCAGACTAAACGCAAAAGTTTCGGACGAAAAGCGAAATCGGACAAAAGGCAAATTTCGGACAAAAAGCACTGTATCATACGCGTTTGTTCCTCTCTTGACGACTTTAATGGGTGTGAGAATTTACTATCACATCAAAACTTTTTCAACAAGGTTACAGAAGTTTTACAGAAAATATGAACACCTGATATCCAAATATGGCGTGACTCTCAAACAGTTATTACCAAGGCATTTCACATCTTCGATTTTATGGAAATTTTGTTAAAAACGCAAGAAACTAATAAAATTCCAGAAAAAAAAACTTTCACGTTATTTACATTTTTTACATAACAGTGGATGTCGTCGAGATATTATACATGAATCCGTTATATTAACTTTGAGGTCAAATGATAGCCATACTACCACTAATTTTGAGGTCCAATGACCTAATGATTTTACACGCCTAGTGGCCTCTCACTGATACTGCCGATTTCTACTGAAATACGTAATGACTCTTTACCAAACCCTTCGGAAAGTTTTGAGTTTGATTTTTCTTTCGTAGTACGACAGCGCTTTACCATCAAACTTGATTCCTTGACCTAAACGACAGTTTAGCAGCAAGCACTCTTTGATCCATCTTTCTAAATTACTGCTTGTCCCATTCTTTTCAAAGTAATGGTTTTAAAGTCAGCAGTCTAACTGTATTGGGTTTATTAGTATGTTTAGAATACTATAGGAACCCTACAGCCAACTTTTGCTAGAGTCGGAACCAAGTCCGGATATTCCGAGTTCCTATCGTTAATTACGTTTGTCTTTTGTCTTTTTTTTTTTTTTCTTGCAGTTCCCTTGTGGATTGTGGCATGTGATTTTGATTTTCGGCCATTGTAAGTACCTCTTGTCTCTTTTATCCAACAGAATTGTCGCTTGAAAATAGAATGAAAAGGATAAGGGGAAACACCCACAATGACCGAAAAACACAGTCGTGAACATGCCATCTGGACAAAAAAAAAAAAAAAAGACAACAACAACAAATAAAAGACGACGATAGGAATTTTGGACAGCCGGACTTGGTACGCCGACACTAGCAAAAGCCAGTAGTAGTGTTAAACCGCATTATGGGTACCCAAACATCCCCTTTCTCTGTCCCGTTTCCCTATAGTATAATAAACATATGATAGACTTAACTATCATGGTTCGGATTTTATTTTTTCATCATCATTTGTTATTGATTTCTTCACTCATTCTGCATCTAGAATACTGACTAATCAATACAAAAGTTTTAAAATATCACTGCATACTATCAACCTCCCTATATACTACTTGAAACAACATTTTTGTAAAAGTTGTGAATAACACATATATAGCTGTCTCACGTCCTTGTCTTGTTTTTGTTTTTCTCTATTGTCGTTTTTGTCATGTCTTTGGAGTTTGATTTTTGTAATCATCACTTCCCTTGTTCTTCGGTATTCTACTGCCGGTTTTATATAAAATACGAGATCAAGAAAATTCAGTTACATCGTTCCAAAATTCGTACGAGTAGACTCTACATCCAGTTTCTTTTCTATTCCGATAATTGACTGGAATTTGCTTCCAAACTCAATTAAAGCTGTTAAATATCATGACTCTTTTCTAACTGACTTGAAGTATTTTTTCTAAACACGATACTAATGTACATCTTTAAAAAAAACTTTTTAAGCCATTAAAATATGCCATGTTTATCTAAATAAATTTAATATATATTTAAGCAACTAATTATAAGTTAATGTCATACAAAGACCCTATTGGAAATAAGGGTTCCACGCTTTCATGGGCTATCCTTGGAATGGTACCAATTACTTTATGTATTTTAACATCCTAGGCATATTTGATAATTGTGCTACTTTTATACATATTTTTTATAGTAATGGTAATATTGATATCATTCCAAACAAAGAAGTATGGCCATTTAACCATGAATTTTGTTCCTATGTTGGGTTATTTTCGAAACATGCTCAAATTTTGTTGAAAATCGCATAAGATAGTCTCTGATATGTGTACTACCTAGGAAAAAAAATAATATATGCCAGACTTCTATGCTCTGTGACATTAGCAGTCGAACATGGCTTTTAATAGAATTTTATGTCAATTTAAGCCATTTTACAGTGTTTGTTAAGATAATGCTACTCGAAGGACACCGAGAACCAAAACCATTTTTTTTTTGTTGCAAGTGTATAACTATTTTCCCTTTCAAATGGCATTTAGTTTAGTTTGGTTCTGGAGGTCCTTTAAGCCCCTCTTACACTAGACGAACGAACGCCGAACGTATAAAAATAAATTATANCACTGCAGATCATATAGTTTAACATTGGAGCCCAGTATGAGAAAGCCATCCTTTTCAACAATTCAAGCAAATTTAACTAAATGTATAGAAGGTCCTTTGCAAAAATTACTCATTCCAATAGGATAAGATGAAAACACGGGTGCTAATAGAGAACTTAGCTAAATATTAGGCCCCATTGGTAATAAACATATTTTTGGTCATGTGTGGTATAGAAGCATTTTGTCAGGTGAGCGATACAGGCTCAGTCTCTGAGCCTCTAGTTTTTGTTGCAAGTGTATAACTATTTTCCCTTTCAAATGGCATTTAGTTTAGTTTGGTTCTGGAGGTCCTTTAAGCCCCTCTTACACTAGACGAACGAACGCCGAACGTATAAAAATAAATTATATCCGTTCGTCTCCGTTCATATACGTTTGTCGTCCGTTCTTTATGCGGTGAATACGGTACAAGTACGGTGATGTCCGTTTTGTACGGTGAAAAATTTTGAACATGTTCAAAACTTGGAACGGACTTATACCGCACAAAATAACCGGTGAATGTACGGTAGGTTTACGTTTTGTTCGGTTTTCATGCGTTGTATATACGTTATTCATTCGGTACTTGTCCGTCTTGCATCCATTCATGTACGGTAGATTAAATTGGTGATAACGGATAAACCGTTCGAGTTCCGGACTTACAGCGGAAACTAACCGGACGACCACCGAATAAAATGAATTTATAAAAATATACGTTGTGCAACGGCCAAAATTAACATGAAATAAAAAAATAAGAATCGTCAAAGTAGGCCACTATTAAAAGATAATAAGCACAAACCATAAAATATAAAAAAAGAAAAAAAACTAAGAACAGGAAGAGATGCCCATATTTTCGACCCTAAGGCTTCAACAATGAGACAACCGGACGAAAAACTAAAATTATGGCCCCGTCAGAACGAGAGAAACTTAAATCACTGACGGATAATAGAATATTTCTCTGGTTGCTCAACCCCCCTCCCATTTAGATGTCATTAGGCAGATATTTTGAGCCATACTTTTTGTCCCTTTCTTCTGTTTTTAGCCAGTCTTTCATTATTTTTTACTTTGTAGATCTTGTCCTTTTTTACCTTTTATAAAATGTAGCCTACTTTTAAAATTTTTATTTTGCCTAAAACGAATTTAAAACGATTGTTTATTATGTGATCATCCAATAGAAGGTATTATACACTACAATTTGAAGTTGCTTCTATGATTAGGTAAATGGAAGGCTTACCGGTATACTGTGTTTTTTATTTGTTTTTAAATTGTAACTTTTTTTCTAAAATATACCAAAAACATTGTTTGTTTTCTCGCCGCTTCTCTGAAGACTGTATATCTTTAATCCGATCTTGGTCTTGAGTATCTTCAATCGAATTTTTGCCTTGGGTCGTTGGTGAAAATGGTTATCTGTGACCCGACTCTTGCTTTTTCTATTCGGTGACATTTTGGGAAAATGAATTTAATTGGTCAAGCGCACCTTAATGATAATATGTGTAAAATAAGTTGTTGAGCGGTCAAAAGACACAGGTTCAATATAGAAAAGATAGCAGGAAACACATACAATTGCCAAAAATTACAATCACATGCCACAATCTAGTAGGGAACTGCACAAGAAAAAACAATAAAAAGACAAAAGACAAACGAACTCGGAATAGCCTTTTTGAAAAATCGATACGGTACGTTTTCGTTAGCAATTCATTTTATTCTGTACTCGTCCGCTATGTTACCGTTACAAATACGTTTTATTCGCTGCTCGTCCTGTAGGTTTCCGGTGTTTGTTCGGTGCGAGTTCGGTTTATTCGGTACCAGGACTGTGCAAGTACGGTGAACTTACTCCGGTTTTTGTGCGTTTTCACTGTATTTCGTGAACGAACAAAAATATTTACTACCGTGCAAACATGATTTTCATCCGTTCCTTATACGTTTGTGCTATACGGTGTAGTGTAAGAGCGGCTTTACAACGAATTTAAACAAAAACCTACAAAATTTGTCAAAATCTGTCAAAATTGCATTCAAGTGGCAAGTTCAGTCTTAAAGTATGAAAACGCATATTACTAGTATTTCATTTTATAATGATAGTGCAAATAACAAATGACTTGTTAAAGCAGTTTTTGAGACAAATTAATGAATTCGCAAACTAGGTATGCTGAATGTAATAAATTCTCGGGAAAGTGGCCATACCTCTTTTACCTTTTATCGAATTACAAGATAAGAAACACAATATGAGTGTTTTCAAATAGTATACAATATAACAAAATAAGAAATGATATAATTGGTGAATGAAAGGATATGGTCTTTGTTTCGGTTTCAAGAGATTTTATTTAAATGCTCATAAAATTACAAACGATAACAGTAAACACCTACAATGGCCGAAAACTATAATCACACGCCAAAATTAACAAGGGAATTGCACTAGAAAATCACAAATGAAAGGCAAGTCTGTTTGACACAAACGTAAATAGCGATAGGAGCTCTGGATAGCTGGACTTGGTAAGGGTACATATGTGTAGGATATGGTAAACAAAACGAACAGATAGGGCGGTGAGATCCTGACACAATTACAACAGAAGACATTGTTATACCTCATAATATTATATTTCCTTTATATAAATCCACTGGGAAAAAAATCGGCAATTTGTCCGTTTATTTCTCAAATAAAAAACGACCTGTTGACCAGCCAACAATTTTTAGTCTGTTGACCGCAACCAAACTGTTGACCACGTTCCTTAAATTTTAATTGGTTCAAAAACATCACGCCCATATCACATGCTCTTCTATCGTCTGCACAAAAAAAATTGCTATATACGTGAATTGTATTTAGATGAAATGGGGCGTATTTAACAAAAGTTTGTAGTTGCATAAATGTAATACAGATGGATATACCAATAAAGCATATTTTAAGGCAAAAACATAATGAACATTGAAAGGTATAACAAAACAGTTATAGACTGGGTCCTCAAACAACAGGTGTTTTGTTTGACCCTCTGACTAAACTGTTGCACTCAGCCTTCGGCTTCATGCAACAGTTCAGTCCTCGGGTCAAACAAAACAGCTGTTGTTTTCGGACCCAGTCAACAACTGCATACTGATAAATATTCATACATCGGAAGAAACAGGTGATCGAGTTGTATCATTGTCTTGTAAAAAATTTAGCATGTAGTCATGCAAGCCTAGCATGATCAAGTTCAAAATATCCCTAACTCTCCCCCTTCAATGTACATCATATCTAGTACAAATTGATCCAACATTGGCTGTAAATCAGATGATATAATACGAAGAAGTAATTTAACATCTTTTTGGAACAAAACATTCGCATAAATAGAATAAGAAATTTATTTTAATACACGATCACTTCATGAAACTTAAGGTAGATCGACACTTATACACGGCGCATTCGATGTTTTCCCTCGAACCCCACCATTTTGTTTTATTTGTTTTATAATTTCATTTTAATCATCCTTGGGGTCGACCATTTGATTTTCGGGGGGGGGGGGGGNGGGGGGGGCTTGGGCGATTTTGTAAATGAATAATTTAATCATGATGCCAGAAAAAATAAATATTCTAATCCTACTTGTCATAAAAATATTTGGGGAAGGTAAATAATATGTTTGAGATTTTCGTGAAAATAAATACATTTTCTAGTCAAAATCGCCGAAGCCTCCCCCGAAAATCGAATGGTCGTCCCCTTAGGAGTATTCTTCAAAATTGCATGAAATCTTTTTAATTTTGTTACATTAGTTCATGTATAAATACGGATAAACACTGCTGAAGTTTAACTTTTTAAAAATTCAGGATTACTGTTTCAAGAATGTCCAATTGATCATCAAGATAATAAGAAATAGGTTATTCTTGAGAATTTTGCTATGGCTTCAACTTAAAATGAAACAAAATATGTTTTTTTTTTCATTTGGTAATATCCGAAAAATATTAACCAGAAGCGAATACAAGCTGCCGGGCTACTCGCAATGCAATTTTACACATGGCGAGCATGTACAACCATTGCATTTCTTTATTATGGTTGGCTTCAATGTCCATCTCAATGTTATCAAATGAAATCGGCTGTATTCATTTCAGAGCATTAAGTAATGTTTATATTAAAGATAAGACCGGTACTGCGCTCCATATATATATCTTAATCGATATTACTTCCTGGAGTGCTTTGTTTACGGTAAGTGACTAGACCACAATTAATTTCACTATATGTCTTTGTTACAACTTTTCCCAATATTTTCTTGCACGCATATGTTAGGCCTAAATTTTCCGTATACACAGTTAATAATATCCGGTCAAGGTAAAACCTGAAAAGCATGACATATGTTGACCGGCATTTTACTCTGGCATTTGAAATTCAATCAAAGAGGGGTCAAGATTTGGAGCTTATATGTAAATTCATGGCTAATTACACCCCTTTGCAGAGGCATGCTGCTGCCAAATTAGATAAGATTCCTCCGCAAAAAAAATATTTTTGTAAACTTCCAAGTATATACTTTAATTTTACCACAAAGTAAAACTCCATTACCAAACAAACTCTACCATTATTATTTTTTCAAAAAATACTCCTGTTTAATTAGGAACTACACTACCCTGAAACCGGATGTAGAATTTGTGGTCTATGTCCACTAAAAATGTATTAGGGGAAGACTGGGTATATTCGGACAGTTTGTTTATTTTAGAAATAAAAAGCCTGAAAAGGATTCATCCAATCCAAACAAGCCTAATGTTTTGTATCAACTAATCGTACATATTGTCCTTTCTTCTTGCTTTCATCAACATATATGTAACGGTACACAAAATATAACTAAAATACAATGTCATGTGATAAGGCGCCATTTTTCAAAAACTCTATTTACGAAAACTTCGAAAGCCAACTGTTACATATTCACTGTTTTGAAAGACCATTAGAGTAGTACATACCTTAAATGTATCCTTTTGGGTTGTTGAACATCTACTTTTCAAATACAAATCTATTTAATTTCGGAAGTATTAATAATTAACGCTATAAAATACCTTTCAGTGCTGTCCGAATATACCCTTTCTGTAAAATAGTCCTTACAGGGTACAATCGGTCACCTTGCTTTTATAAACCATATAAAGTTAAATCCAAACAGGGAATTACGTGATCAAGTGGATTCATCAAATGATATGATACAGGAATGAGAATTAACCTGTCCAAAGTTTTTGTGTCTATTTTATTCACAGTTTCCCTCGATCAATATTCTTGGTCTAATTTTAGTTCTCGAAAAATAGAATGATGACAGAATGTCAAAGTAAGCATTCTGGTTATTATTGTCCCAATGGTCACTGGAAAGGGGCCGGATACCGGTATTAATCCCATTTTTAGGAATTATATTGACATCATGCAAATTATGGTCAATGTAGCAAAATTCAAGTTTTGCTTGTACAAAAATAGTACGGTAGAACCAAAAAAANAAAAAAAAAAAAAAAAAAAAAAAAATCACGGAATTACAAATACTGATTGGGGAAGCAATAACAATCCCGTTTTAGAACTGGATCCTCACCCCACCTCCCATAAAAACTACAGACATATAATATATTGCGTGAATAAAAAGGGGATCACGGGTCACATTAGAATAATTTCGAGTGATCATGCTTTTGCGTAAAATATAAAGGTTGAAGGAGCACGAACCAAATCCTTCCAAATAAAAACTAAAATGAAAATTGAATACAAAAGACGACAGGGAATCCCCACAATGACAGAAAACACAAACCAAATACCACCACCAACCAATTCGTGTGGAGTTGTAAAATAAACCAAAAATCACATCCATTAAATATAATTTTCTTAACAAAATATTAAGATGTCTAACAATATAGCTGTGGTCTAGCCAGGAGAGAACTTGGAATTTCCAATTTCACCAAAGTTTTACAAAATAGAAAATGAAATAGAAAATCTTTATTATCTGTTTGAATGGTATTTTGTAAGCGATTTACTCCACGACCTTAAAGTTTACGTTCGCCGTATTGTACGAAAATATAATTTCATAAGAGCAATTGCGTGGAACTATTTAGATGAAGAACTTGACGAGGACAATCAGTTTAAAAGTTTGGTAATCCTTGCAAAAATAATTCTCTCATCAGTGCCAGATTTAGAACGGGAAGCGAACGTCTAGCTGACATTATTGACGAAATCGTAGAATGTACATACTGTGATTAAAATACAATTATGCTATATACGTTTTCAATTGATAAATTTAATACCGTCTCCCAAGTGCGAATCGGGGGGATCATTATGAGATTCCTATAAATCTATCATTATTATACTAAAATCAATATAAAAATATAAGCAAAATAACATTGATAACGACTTTATCGGAATTCCATCTATTGTTTCTATAACAATCCACTCGATTCGTACTTTAAAGAGAACGAGACCCTTATTTTTTCTATGGCCACAACAAATTAACCACTCAATTATCGCAAAAATGTATTTTGTTAAATAACCACTTCTATTATTTTGGCCACACCATGCACAAGTTCTGCTAAATACTGCTCATATGATGTTTCCAGAAAATAAATACAGCATTTTGCGTGAACAAACAGTTAAAAATACGTTATTAATTTGGGTGGCCTTGTAGTATAATTTTTTTTCTCAATAAATCAGGTTTGCAAAGTACTATCAAATGAATCCACAGATCACACAATGTCTAGTGTAGCTGGAAAATATATATTTAAACGACCATTTGGCTTTTGGAACACGTTTTTCCGTTTTAGGATAGGTCTGCAGTTTACACGGGTTGAAAATAGTCCATACAAAGAAACTTCAAAGCATTTTGGTTGAGAAAGTTTCATCATACTTTGTTCATCAACAAAATTGTGGTTTTTGTAGTAGTACATATAAAAGCAAGTTCAACTCTCTATGCGAACACTTTGTACAGGAAGTCCCAGGGTTCCTCGTTCGAACCAAATATGAATTATCAATACACGAACATACTAGTATTTCAGAATTTCTTTCTATGAACAAGTCCCTGACGTAACTGATTTACGATCTTTGGTGAAAATAGTTGCATATAAAACAATGCAACAGTCAGACTTATTATGATGGACCGTGTGTAAACCGTTTTTTGCATATGGCAATATTTACATTAATCGTTTATGTAGCTACAGTCCGTCCGGAATCAGTTTTCAGATTTGATGAGCGCGTTAATTTGATAGACTGAACAGGTCACAAGAGTATGCAACTCTCATTGGTTTGAGTCAGCAGGATGTATAATTGACATATAGTCATCAAGCATGATTTAGAGCACGCCCCTTTACCTTGACAGCACTCATCAGTTACATATTGAGATTTGGATTGGACAAGCGTTCGTTACACCATTGCATCTCTATTGATGTTTGCATGATAGGCACTGTCAACACTCTAGTCCAATCAAAATCTCGGTCAGTAATTGATGGGTTCTGTCAAGATAAAGGGGTATGCTCTAAATCACGCTTGGTCACTGCACGTCGATGATATGTCCATATGATTCGACCAATGAGAGTTGCATAATCTTGTAACCTGTTCAGTTATTCCAATCAACATGCACAATAGATCTGAAAACCGATTCTGGACGGATTGTAATTTCTGTGACCAGCTCTGACTTATCTATGTACGGCATTCGTTGATTCCCGGTGACTTTGGGTTTATATGTACAACAAAAATTTTCCACAAAGTTTAAGTTCAAACCAGCCATTCATAGGTCTTATTTAAGAACATATTCGGAAGTCCAAGTCGTGTCAGGCCAAGTAAAAGAATTCGCCTATACATTCCCCGTACAAATTGTTTGTAGGTACACTTCCCGTCTGAAATGTTCATACACTCCCTGCACAAATTGTTCATACAACCCCCGTACGAATGGGTTTAGTGTTGACGAAAATTCTGACAACAAATTCAGCTCAAGCAGATGTTAGAGGCCGTCTTAAACTCATTATGAGTATAATCGCTCATTGTTGAAAGTCTCATTGTGATTCAAGATGAAGAACCACAATAAAAGGGTCCCAATGCGTAATACCACGTATTTTGTTGAATGTTGTCTCACATATTTACCCCATATCCTTTTACATGTTCAAGGTAAATATGAAACGGAACAACGCTTTAAGTTTAGTATATATTTAGTACGTCCATGCCATATTGACTTTCTGTCGTATGATGCCCTTAACTATTATACCTAGATGCCTAGGAATGGTAAAAATATATATAGCCAATATGAACCTGAAGCAATGGTCAACGCCCTACAAGCAGTTAGATCTGGCAATAAATCAATCAGGGAAGCAAGCATCCAGTTTGCTGTACCGCGATCAACACTTGCTGATCGGGTATCTGGGAAGTACTCGGTTGACACCAAGCCAGGCAAGAAACCAGTTATACCAATGAATGTGGAAAAGCAGATGGTATCAAAAGTCGTGGGACTTGCAGAACAAGGATTTGGTATAAGCCGTCAACAGATGTTGGGCAGAGCATCCAGTGTATGCAAACAGTTGAATCTATAAAACAACTTCAAGGATGGGATCCCTGGCATGGACTGGCTAGCAGGGCTGCGTCGTAGGCATCCTGTTCTTGTTCTAAGGAAACCAGAAAAACTCGCTACTGTTCGCTCAAGGATGCTCAATCCTATTAAGGTTGGGAGATATTTTGTAGATCTTCGCAAATATACTAAGGATCAGTCTCCAACCGAGATCTTGAACATGGACGAGACCAACCTTAACCTGGAGCATCGTCCGTGCAAAGTCTTGGCGTCAGCTGGGGCCAGGTCTGACAGGGTTCGACATTAACAGTTGTCCGATTGCCCGGGGCAAGTAAATTCCACATTCGGACAAGTAAAACTCGTATTCAACTTGTCCGATCGGGCAAGTAAAAAAAAAAATAAGCCCATTCGGTCATTTTAACTGTTTGATAAGTTGACATGCCTCGTGAATGACGGTGGTCAGATTTGCGATGTTTAGAAATTAAAAATCCCCAATATACGAAGATAGAAACTTGAAATTCTATTTATAAATTCTTTGCTGTTTTATCAGTCGGCACTTCTCTAGAGTCTTCCCACAGGCAATGTCAAACCTGAGACAACACAAATGTACGATCACGCTTCCTGTTCCTGACCATGATTTGAGCAGCCAATCAAAATGTCGCACTAATTATCGATGTCATGGTCATGGATGTCAGCTACTTTCATTTTGGCGTGAAGAATCCTCGGAATAATGTAAATCTTTGTTTCTGTTTATTGCATAATAAGAACTCACTATTGTATTTGGGGCTGTAGAAATGAATACACATGCACTATGACTGAATGACAAAAAACTCTACATTTTTGTGATTAGAGATGTTTTTTATTAAAAGATGGAAAACAATTCTAGTGCAGTCATGGAATTATGAACATGGCATCAGCTTCTGATACATTGCTTTTTAAATAAAAACATCTATGAGAGATCTTCAACAAGTTCCTTTCTTTTCATTTAATTTCCTAGTATTTTTTTTTTATTTTTCAATCATAGTACTTAATATGTCAGTGAAAAATATTCAAACCGTTTAAATGATTACAAACCTTGTTGATTTTCATTTGTATAAGTAGAATGAAACCTGTTAAAACTGAATCATGTTTAATAGGACTGCAGGCTCTGTCAGGTGTTCCCACTCGACTATGGTTCAGAATATCCTTAATGTTTGTTTGCTCATGGTTGTCACATGAGACATTAAAAACACTTCTAACTTCGCAATGCTATATAAGGGACAATGTTTTAGCTGTTTTTAATATTCACAATTTTCGGACAAGCACCTCCTGGTTTCGGGCAAGCAAAATTTGAAGCTCACTTGCCCGAATGGACAAGTTGGTCAAAAAGTTAATGTCGGACCCTGCAGGAGTGTGCCTGGCCGCACGGGTAATAGTAGAGAAGGTGTTACTATTCTACCATGTGTTAATGCCGCCGGTGATAGAATTCCTCCAATCTTTATTGTAAGGGGTAAAACTGAGAGATCTCTGAGATCTTTTAACACTCATGAAGGGCCTCCGGGGTCTAAATGGACCTATCAACCAAAGGGATGGATGACCGACTCTATAGGAGTTGAGTGGTTTAGAGATTTGTTCCTTCCAAATTGTGGTCCCAAGTGGCCACAATTGATTATTCTCGATTCCCATCATTCTCACGTAACGTTGGGTTTATTGGAACTCGCGCAAGAGAACAATATTATGATAATGACAATGCCAACTCATACAACCCATTATCTATGTCCGCTGGATCGTTGTGTATTTGGACCTTTTAAAAGGGAGTACGATTCCGCATGTTCTGATTTTATGTCAACAAATGCAGACAACTTGGTAAATAAACTATCTTTCGCTAAACTAATGAGAATGGCCTACGACAGATCTTTTAAGAGGTCCAATATTGTGTCTTGGTTTGAATCCACGGGTATCGTTGAATGGAACCCACTAGCCATTCCAGCCTCTGCCTTTGCAGCCGCTTCCGCGTTTGAACTTTCCCTTTCTTAGCAGCAATATACCTACCTCTCCAGCCTATGGAGTGTACATTTCACAGTTGATTCGTTACTGTCGAGTTTGTAGTTTGTACAGTGATTTTTTGAACAGAGCAAAAACACTGTCCCAAAAGCTGCTTAGTCAGGGATTTGTTCAACCTTTTTTAATTTCATCCCTCAAGAAATTCTATGACTGTCACCATAGCATCATTGAAAGATATGACGTCTCAGTATCCCAAATGAAAGTGGACATTTTCAGCTAGATTCACGTCTTCCCGGATTTGACTACCGACTTTGACATTTTCCCGGATTGAATCACCCACAGTGTGACGGGTGCTGTTAACAGAGCAGGACATGCTTACCCTTCCGGAGCACCTGATGTCACTCTCAGTTTCACTGGAGTTCACACTGTGAGTGCTTTTGTTCTGAATGTTGTGGTTTCTGGTTCTGTGCTTTGTGTCTGTCTGGCGTCATTGTTTTTGTGTCTCACGTCATTGTTTTCTGTGTTCTCGTTTTTGCCCTGTCTTTGGACTTCGATTTTTGTGAATCTCACCCTTTGTTCCTTCAGTATTCTACTGCCGTTGTTTGACAAACCTGATATCGAGATGGATGAGTCGGAGAGAGAATTGCCTGGTGACAACCACGCATTATTGTGGGTTATGCGTCAGGCTAATTCATATGCAGTTGTTTTATACATCATTCCTGTGAAGTTTTGTTCGATTTGCGTCGGTGGTTTCAGAGGAGAAGATCAAATGTGAAAAGTTAACGGACGACAGACGCCAAAATGATAAATGATATCAAAAGCTGTAATGATCCTTTTGGCCAGGTGAGCTAAAAAGTTGCCTGCTCTGAGATTCTTCAAAGTGTCCAATTTATCCAATTAATATTGCCCTCACCAGTCGTATTTCTGGGAAAGGTACATGTACAGTATAGACAAAAAATAACCGGCACGCAAAGAATACATACGCCATGCATTGCATGCCGTCATGCATATGTATATCGAAAATGTGCAGATTATATATAAAAAATAATGCAGATAACAATCAGTATGGGCAAAAATGATTGAAAATATATACCAGTGGGAAAAAGAGCAAAATATCGACATTTCAAAATCATTGCAGATCGGTCAAATCACACTTAATCACTCTGTTTTCTGTTCCTATGCGAGATCAGTATATTCCACCACCTGTTGTCTCTACTCAAAACCAATTTCCAACGAGACAGCTAGTGTGTTATCCTATCTTTAAATACCACGTGTTAATACAAACTCGATTACCGCTGTAGCGTGAGATCTGCCTGCCCGTGAGAACTGCCAGTTCCGTTTCCGCCTTATTAATGCAAATACACATTGTGCAATTTATACTTCAATAAACTGGAGAGTGTAACTGCGTTCATTTACAAATGTTTACATAAGTCGTCTTGCGTTAAAAAAGATTCCTTTAACTAGTATCTGTCTCGGATGCACTGCGTATCACAATAAAGAAGTCACTGGCATGATCTTTCAATCAGTCTAGGCATCCCAAACACATGTTAAATTCCGGGGCGGGAGGGGGCACCCCGGATTCATAGTAGACAGTACACATTTTGAATAATCAAGATCATAATTATAAATACACAAAAAGTAATAGTTTTGATTGACATCCAGTTTATCAGGCACGAAATTTCTCAGTAAAAGTTATATGTTGGGACCAAAAAGTCGAATTTTGTCAGAAGTGTTATAACAGACACACAGACGGTCATCTTTCGGAAAAACGGCATATCTGATTATGTGTCTATTGCATGTCCGAATGTACCCTTATACATACCAGTCCTTGTCCGAACATACCCTGCTGGTGTCCGAATATACCCAAATTAAATTAGCGGTCTTTCAACTACACTGAGTAGCCGATAACCTGTAAACCAATGTGCGTTCTTCTATTTTTAGTCCATAGAGTAACGTGACTTTCGAAAAAAAAATCACATGGAGAAGTATCACTATACACATGTGGCCACACAAGCGCTTTTCCGGTACATAATGCAAAGGTGTCCGAATATACCCACTCTTCCCCTATGTTATACAAATATATGAACATCTTCACCAGTTGTTTGCAATACAAACGAAAATTGTTGATGGATTCTTTGAAAACATTGACATGTTTCAAATCCATACTAGGTTTTCAAATTACACAGTGTCAAACTCCCACAAAAAGGGGGGTTTCCTATGCAAAACCCTTTGACAATCTGTGTTATGCTAACATGTACATTGTATTTTCATTTAGTCAAATGAATTCTATTTTGTTGTACATCACTTAAGTTTGAGGCGATTAAGGGCTAAAATTGGGCTATGGCATGCCAGAACCACATTAATTCCTATAAGCATATCTTTTCGTCTCAAAGATTGGTTTATCAATCACATTTTTCGAAAACCAAATCTTTGCTTTGTGACATTTGAATTAACGGATCAACTGTTTAGATGGTAATTGCAATTGAAACAAACGGGGTGGGGTGGGGGATTTCTCACAATGTTATACTTTTTTTACCTATTTCCAAAAATTATTTCCTATATTCCCAACAATCCCAATTAAACCCCCCTTTTTCCACTTCCCACGTGTTTCCCATTTCCCTATTTTTTCATTATTTTACCAATTTAAAAAAAACTGGACCCCTTTCTCACATTTCAAAAACCCATACCACCTCTAACAAATTGCACTCTCCAGTCTAAAAATCCCTTCAAAAGCCATTCTTCTTACCATATCAAACTTTTCCAACATATCATCTGGTATATTCGTTATTTGAACACAGTTATACAATTTTCTATCGAAAGATCATTTTGGCTTTCTTATTTTCTTCAAATTAAATTTTGATACCAGCCTTCGGCATGTTTCATGCAACCAGGTCGGATTTTATTTGCAAAATCAACTCACTGGCTGCTGTGATCGTTTTATGTTAATATATTATATTTCGATGACAGTGTTTGTAAGAGTACTTCGTCCGAAATTTTATGAAATTCCCACTTCAATGACAAATTTATGGATGTATCTAGCGTTGACATCAAGAAAGTGAAATCCTCTCAAGACATTGCTATTTGCCTTGATCTTACTATGAGATTTGAGTGTTTCATAATTTCTGAAGGCCTCATGGTGACCTCAACATAAAGGACAACAACAAAAGTGTTGTTCCATTTGCCGAACCTTACCATGTATTGTAAAGATTTTGTCCTATGTACATTTATATCCTTTCATTTGGTTACAATAAATCCCCTAGATAAAATTTGAAATTCGATCCAAATTAAATGTTGAAAAAGGGATTTTTCTCTAGCTCTACTTTAACGCTCCTTTTAATGATAAGATTCTTCAGACTGTGAAATGTATACATATATAATTAAGAACAATTTAAGGCTTATGATCTCATTATATCGTATTTTTCAGAGATGACATCTCCAGACAACACCTATTGTAATATATGTGAGACTCAATCTAATACAAAACCAGCTGTAAAATGGTGTTTTGAGTGCGAGGAAGCCCTTTGTAACGAGTGTTTGAAGTACCACAAGTATCAACAGTTCTAAACTTACAAGAAGTCACATGCCTATTGACATAAGAGGGCTACAAAAGTTTGCCACCATATATATTAGACATCAAATAATATTGCGATGAACATGGTGAAAGATTTCAAAAACTTTTGTACTAGCCACGATTGTCCATGCTGTAGTAGATGCACTGGTAGCTCACATAGAAAATGTGATCCCCTACCATCTCTTCATGAGGTCGTGCAAAACGTTAGGACATCGACCGCTTAAGCGATATTGAAGAACGTTTGGAAAATCTGAAACAGTTCTACATTAATCTCTGCAGAGAGAAAGAAATGAACATTTCAGACCTGAAAGCAGAGAAAGAAAGCATTCTTGGTCAAATAAAACAGATTCGAAACACAATTAACGGGCGTTTGGATGAGTTAGAACAAGACATCCTTCAAATTCTCTCAGAAATGGAAAGTACTCATCGGAATCGCATGGAGAAAATTTGTACGGATTTGAAAATGAATGAAACTGAAGCATTTGAATTACTGGATTCAGTTTCTAAAATGAAGGAATATGCATCAGACCTTCAAATCTTTTTGGGAAGAAGAAAAGTTGAAAAAGAAGTAGTTAAGAAAGAAGAAATGTTACAAGAGGTATCAAAAACAAAACATTTAATACAGAGCATATCATATTCCAGAAAAATGCAGTATTGTCCACTTTACAGACCAGCTTGACGTCACTTGGGGACATTTCTGTAGCGTCTCGGCCGACTGATGTTCAACTAGAAACAAAGGCAAAACAGGCCCAGATTGTCGCTACACAGACAAATAATTTTGACAATCTGAACCTTGTCATTCAAAGAGATATTTACATTCGACATATTATTGTGGGTAGTCAAGTGATATATGGGTGTGCTCTGATGGAAAACGAAAGTGCAGTGTTTTCTGACAGCGGAGGCAAACGGTTGTTAGTAAAAGATGCACAGAGTAAAGAGTTTACCATTGCTTTGCCTACAAATCCATATGATATTACTTGCATTGACAATAAAACATTGGCTGTTACATCAACAATGGCCAAAACAATGATCATCGTCGATTTGGAAAGTAGAATAGTAACGAAGACTATAGACGATGAAATGTTCATCAAATGGAAAACTTATGTATAGTAAACTTGAAAATGGGATCAAGATGTTAGACTTAAATACTTACGATGTACATAACCTAAATATTGGTAATTGTACTTTTGATGAATATGTCGCATGTCATAACAATAAAACATACTGCACAAACAGACAAATATCGTCTGTGACATGTTATAACCCAGACTATTCAATTGCATGGACTTTTCAAATTTCTGAACTAGAGGGTCCACGTGGTATTGCCGTAGATGACAAATGGTGGTCAAGTTTCTGACAACGTTGTAGTTATCTCTCCGGATGGACAGAAATATAAGGTATTCAGTGATCTGAACATAACTCGACCAAGGACTTTGTGTTTTGACAACAGAAACAAACAGATTCTCATTTGCGGCGAAATGGGACCAGTGAAAATATTTTCAATAAAAACTTAAATCGATTCAAGTTATTACAGAAATATAGTTGGATGTAAGTCTGCATAGACAAATGATAGATTGGACATAAACGTCAAATAAAGGAAAGAACGTTTTGTATGACAATTAAAACTCCCTGTTGCTGATACGATGTTAAATGATCCTGTTCAAACCTTTTGATTTTTTACATGCCAGTTTTTCAGATTAATGTTTTTTTTCAAGTTAGATACACATTTATGTGATAAGGAAAGATATCTTTTATTTTTACTTTTTTGATACTTTCCCTTATGGCCCTGTCACACTATAACACACTGCACAACGTATACCCAGCGTGTGAGAATATTCTCGTACACGCTGGTGTGCGTTGTATAGGTTAGGGGCACGTTTGTAACACGTTACAAACACGTCGACACACGTTGACGTGCGTTGTTGAACGTTGGGTGTGTCAGGAAATTTTGAACATGCTCAAAATTTCACGACGTTCGCCAACGTGTTGTTGACAAGTTATGCAGACGTTAGACGAACGCTAGAGGTTCGTTATGCACGCAATGTGTGCGACATGTAGTAGTTTCTCGAAAGTTGTTTTAAACGTAAAGAGAACGCAAACCGGGCGTCCTTGTAACTAAGGAGTAACGTATAAGCCGATGTTTTATTATAAAAATAATGGTTTAAGAGCAAGACAAAATTACAAAGTAATGTAAATAGCTGATTTATTTTAGTATCGTAATGACATATTGTTTTGAAAATATTTCTTTTTATTTTTGAGAGTGCTATCCATCCTGCAAATCAGTCGTATTTGTGGTCGCATATCTATCCATTTCTACATTTTCAAATGTCTAACAAAGAACTCTCAAAACGCTATACAGACGCTCTATGAATGCCAGAAGACCGTTATTGATGCGCTCGGTATACGTCAAGCACGTTAGTAAAACGCCTTTGCAACGTTGTCATACGCTGTTACACGTTTTGTGAGCGTTGCGTACAAGTTATGGATAAGTTTTCCGTGCGTTGTAGGCCGTAAGCCTGACGCTATAGTTGCGTTCAACGAGAGAATTTCTTCAATTTCTTCGGCGTGTGTAACTTGATACAAGATCGTCGACAAATTTTTTCTTGGTCAGATATTATGTATCAAACAATTAATCACAAATCTAATATACTGAAAGACACAGGCTGGCATTGTACCAGTGATTTGTGTGTATGTTTGAAGTGGGGTTTAACGCCATTTTCAGCAGTTATTCAGCTATATCAGCTATATCGTTGCGGCCAGTGGAGAACCCGGAGATAACCACCGACCTATGCCAGGTAACTGAAATACTTTATCACATCCTCTAAGTAAGACTTTTGAGTCCTCGTACGTTGCAAGGCTGTTGTTTCAAGTTATTTATTTTAATAGTGCTAAGATTGATCGGTTTTCAACATTTTTTTCCATGTACAACACCCTTTGATAGACGTCGGCAATATTTCTTTTGTTTGACCTTGATTATTATCCCTGCACTCCCAAATGAAAGTCCATGGATATATTGTCTGTGGCTTCACCCAGCAGTCCGTCCTTTTGCTGTCCACAACGTTTTCATCATAAGTTTAGATCTAAGGTTTTGATTTTGTTTCTATGAAATTAAGAATTGTTGCATGTTTGAAAGATGTAGATACGCAATTAGAATTTTGATTTTGTTATTGGTCATTGTGTAAGCAAGAGACCATCCAATTAAGATTCGTTGATGTGTGACACAAATTCCCCTATATTTTTATTCCGTATTCAGCTTTTGTAAATTTCTTAAAACGAAATACACTCACTTTGGTATGCTATTTGGTGCCCCGTTGTCAAAAACTCACAGAAATGAGCGATACGATGCATGTCACAGAGTCGCAAGTTTTATATAGAGGAAAATCCGAAGTTCTTTGATCCAACAAATCAAAAGCTCTTAAAATGATCCATACAGCAACTGGAATCCTGCATAATATGTAAATCCAGCAATGTATGTTCTCTATACATTTCAATTATAGTGTACTTATTCTTGAGAGAATATCTCATGTGGATATACTATCATAATTCAAATTGCTAATGCAACGTCAAATTAAATTGGTCAACGTCATGAACAACAAAAAAGTTATTTCTCGATAAACTTTCCTTGCCCATTAATACACTACGACGTTAAATAGTGCAGTATATGGTGACGTAAAAATCAGTGACAACATTGTTCAAAGTTCAAAGGATTGGAATTATAAGAAATAAAAGTAATTTTGGAGGAGTTAATGGATGTGTAAACGCGGCTTTTCACTCACACAAACTCTACATAAAGTCCTTCGGACTTTATTTAGTTTTTGAGTGAGTCGGCCGCGTTTACACATCGATAAACGCCTCCAAAATTGCTTTTATTCCTATAATACTTTCAAATTTTAGCATTTTTGTAATTTTCAAATATTATTCAGATCATTCTGTTGATAGTGGCCAATCTCATTGTTTTATTATGCCAAGAACACTTTGCAAGTTAATTTTATCTTGATGACAACCCCGCTTCCATGACGAAAGGGATATAGAGATGTAGCCTTGCTCGACATTTAGCAATAAATTCCGCTCCAACTGGTGCTAGGATACATTGATTGTATCACCATGCAGATGTTTCTTAAATGACATTTTCATGAACTTTATGAAAACTTGAAAGATTTGTTTGGTAGATAATTGGCTAATGTCACTGTTAGCTTAAGTCATTTTCCTCTACTGGACTTGATTTGACTACCAGTATTAATATATTCAGAACGGCGGGTGTATGATGCTTACTCTACCGGTTGCCTGATCTCACCTAAGGTTTTAAATGGCGCCCGTGTCGTTCATGTTTACGTTCCTTTCTGTGCCATACGTATGGGATGTGTTTGTTTCTGGGTGTTTCCGATGTTGTCATTGTCTGCATTTTTTAACTGATATTTCGGTTCTAACTTATTTTACAAAAAGTTCAAGTACATGTTTGTACTTTTTGATATGAAACAAAATACGTGTTGCGAAACAGCTCTCAAGGCCAATAACAAAATAACGAGATACATGAGCATGCGAGCTGTTAAAAGGGATGAATTTAAAATCTAAAATATGACCTAAAGCACAAAAAAACACATGGCAAAATAAAAGAATAGAAACAATAAAAAGGTCGACCGATATATTTCGACAAATATGTCATCTACGAATGGGTCGTGAAGAATGAAGTAGTAGTTAAAAAATAATATATTGTTTAGGTAAAACATCTTTGAGTTTGCGTGTACAGTGTTTAAAAATAATGTATATGATACAGGTAAAAAATCTTTGACATTACGTGTACACTATTAGCAACATTATCAACATTCCAGTCACTGAAAAACATACGACATCGAGACTCATTAGTCATAGAATGATTGTTTTACGTTTAAACCCCTCAGTTTTAAAGTGCCCAGTCTGAAAATAATCCGTTGTTCCACTGTACGTCTATTGTCCTGGCCTCCATGTAATTTTATTAGCACTGTTACTTGCATATCTTGTGGGCAGTGGTTAGGGAGTCTGAAAAGTGCCGACTGGGCAATCCATATTATTACGGACAGAGCGGATGTGTTCCGCAAAGCGGTCACCCAGTCGGCGGCAGGTCTCCCCTATGTATATCTTATGACACTGCCAACATATGACAGCATATACCAGATTCTGTGTTGTGCAGGTTTATCCATTGTGTATGGTAAATGTGTTGTCAGGACCTCGAATTTCGTTGGTTTCAAGAGTATGGGGACAGGTAACACATCTCGGTCTTTTACATCATTTAGTGCCCCTGTAATTAGCCAGCATTACTTAAAATTTTAAATTACTGCTGACTAGATGCTCGCGAAGAGATTTACCGCGACGAAAAGCCATGAGGGGCACTGATTGAAAAACATCAGCCATCAAACTGTCTTCCATTACAATGCTCTTAAAATTATTCAAGAGAATGTTGCGGATGGCTATGTTGTGGGGATGGTAATTGAGAACAAGAGGTACTCTGTCATTCTGTGACTTGCGTTTTGGACGCGGAATATGTTGTCTATTCTGTTTACAAACGGATTCCGAGGCCCTGTCAACAACAGTTTTGGGATATCCCCTTGAAGTGAAGAACGATGTCATTTTGTTACACTGTATTCTGAAATCTTCTTCATCACTGCAAAGACGCCTAAGTCTTACAAATTGCGACTTAGGAATAGCATCCTTGAAGGTTTTAGGATGAGAAGAGTTGTAATTAAGGTAACAATGAGCATCAGTGGGTTTATAGAAGATCGAAGTTTCAATTCCATAGTCGGATACCCTGCAGGAAATGTCTAAAAACGCCAATTCCGATTCACTTACAGTGAAACTATATTTTATGGCTGGATGGTAAGACGATACAAAGCCCATGAAACTTTGGAGTTCCTGATCAGAATTACTAGAAACACCGAAAATATCATCTATGTATCTTTTGTAAAGATCAGGAAGGGGACCGTTGAACTCTGTAAACATTTTTTCCTCCATGTATCCGACAAACTCCATTGCAACTCCACCTGTTTGACTGTATAAATCCCCATTAAACTGAAAAGTATTGAGATTGAGGACAAGTTCTGTCAATCTCAAAATAATGTCCGTGTCAAAATAGGGATTGGGTCTAATGTCCATAAAATGTTTGACTGCCAAAATCGCATCAGTATTAGGTATGCGTGTATAAAGGGCAGTGATGTCCATGGTGAAAATCTTGCGCCGTACACCGTTGAATTTTAAATCGTTGAAAATGTTCAATGCATGCTTGTATCCTTGACAAATGTCGGGAGAGTTTCAACGATCGGCATGAAAATATCATGCAGCAAACCAGAAATGTTTTCTGTATGACAGCTGCAAGCTGACACTATTGGTCTTCCTGGGTTATGGAGCTTGTGAATTTTAGGTAGCATATAAAGACGGGAAGTTCTAGGTTCAGAGACAATCAATCGCTTAGCCTCAAACGGAAAAATTTCTGACTCGGTGGCATTGGAGATGAGATCTTTGACTAGTTTTTGATTCTGTTTTGTATTATTGTTTTTCAGTTTGTGGTAAAAACGGCAATTAGACAATTGGGATTCAGCTTCCCGAACATAGCAGTTTACATCCCAAGCAACAACCGCACCACCCTTGTCTGCAGGTTTGATGGCAATGTCCTGTCTCATTTTTAGTTGACGAAGGGCTGATGGTTCATCAGAAGTCAAGTTATATTTTTTCAGAGGTTGAGTTTTCAAATTGAAGATTTCGGCTAAGCAAACAGTAAAATAACGTTTTAGGGTGGGAAACCAGGAAGACTTTGGAGTGAAGGTGGAGGGCCTATGGTTGAATTTTTGGAATAATGAGGCCAGATCTTGTTTTGGACATACATTCTCCTGAACAACGGAATATTTTCAGACTGGGCACTTTAAAACCCAGGGGCTTTAAATGTAAAACAAATATTCTATGACTAATGAGTCTCGATGTCGTATGTTTTTCAGTGGCTGGAATGTTGATTATGTTGCTAATAGTGTACACATAATATCAAATATTTTTTACCTATATCATATACATTATTTTTAAACACTGTACACGCAATGTCAAAGATGTTTTACCTGTAAACAATATATTATTTTTTAACTACTACTTCATTCTTCACGAACCACTCGTAGATGACATATTTGTCGAAATATATCGATCGACCTTTTTATTGTTTCTATTCTTTTATTTTGCCATGTGTTTTTTGTGCTTTAGGTCATATTTTAGATTTTAAATTCTTCCCTTTTAACAGCTCACATGCTCATGTATTTCTTTTTTTGTACTTTATGAATTGTTATGATTGACAAAATAAGTTCATTACTGCGAAAGGGTAGTGTTTAGAGCAAAATCAGATATTGGTATACCGAAATTATTTTTATTATTTTAGATTTCTATTTCACAACTGCCACATGACGATTAGCAATTGACACCTTCCGGACCACCTGATGTCGCTCCCGGGTTTTATGGAAGTTCACAATATAAGTGCTTTAGTTATATGTGTTGTCTTGTATATAATACTGTTAAATTTTAGTTTTTTCTTCGTTAGTCGTTATATACTTGTTAATGATTACATATAAAAGTGGTTGCAAAAGTTTTCAAAGCAACTGGTTTGAAAAGCTAGGGAATAATTTCAACATACAGACACATACAGGGCACACATGAAGTCGATTGCAAGAAAATTTGGCACCATAAAATGGTGAGATGTGGCATTTTATTATTATTTTCCAAATGTTATTTTGACCACCTGTCACCCGTTAATGCCCACATCTCACCAAGTCTTCTTGCAATCGACTTGATGAGATCCTTGTGTTTGTACATTTGTTTATATGTTGTAATTGTTTATTAGCTTTTGAAACTAGTGTTTTTGTCGAGCGACAGATGACAGTGATTGTAAGTGCCAGTTGAATTTATGTTTGTTGACGATCCTGCATCCATGGGTTTAAAAAACATGAATGTAAAGTTGTTCGACAATTAGCAATGAATTCCACTTTAACCGAGGCTAGGAGCCGTCTTGAACTTACTATGAGGTATGAGCAAAGCTCATTGTTGAAGGCCTAATTATGAATTCAAGATGAAGAATAAAAATAAAAGCATTGTTCCATTGCTGGATTCTACCATGTGTTTGTAAAGACTTTGTCTCGTGTGCATATCCTTTCATTATTTGTTTACGAATGGGGAATACGGATTAACAAACTAACTTGACAACCTTTAAAAACTGGTAGTATATAGATTGGATTGATTGATTGATTGAATATTGTTTAACGTCTACTCAGCAACATTTCAGCTATATCAAGACGAGAACAAGTTTGTTAATAAATAATCACTTTGGGGTGTGGAAAGGGCCATGGGACGGGAAATTCTGACTGCCACTGGAAAAGTATGGTGAAATCGAAAAGGGCGGAGAATTTAGCCTTGTAGCCGATCACCTACGGACCACTCAAAAAAGAGCTTGCTACAAGGGTTCTTTAACGTGCAAGAAGCGTGGCATTTCTTCCAACACGTGGACCTGACTTTACATCCCATCCGAAAGTCTTCTGTTAGGAAGACTCATACTCCAAGCTCAGAGGATGCTGTGGGGCTATTCATAAGCCGGGACCGCGCACGGCGGGTATATAGATTGGACAAAATAAGAAAGTTTGTATTGCTGTCGTGCATGGAGAACAACAAAATAAAAATAGCCAATAAAATAAAATCTGAAAAATATATATACAAGAAAGAAAAGGCCCAAATTTTCGGAGTTAACTCCTTTAGCAAGGGTGAAAAAAAACAGGACATCACCGTGGACCAGAGACACGTCTCACTTCTGTCGTCTCCAACTAAAACCCTGTTATAAGAACCTCAAAGACATGGCCTAAATAGAAAAAATGTTTAACGTTAGGTGTATACGTGGAAATTACAAAATCAATAAATAAATAAATACCAAAAAGACAAACAAAAGATGATTAGCTGAAATTACAAGAAATTACAAAGTCAATGGATAAACAAATAAATAACAAAAAGACAAACAACGGATGATTAGTTAATACAAAAACAACATCTAATTTACGGTGTTCTGTTTTACATTTATTCCCCTGGGACGCACTGTACCGAGGCGATGGATGATTCGCTGTTCAAGCATACGTCTATGATCACGACCTCCTTCCACTTTAGTTAGAACAGTGACCTGTAGATCATGCTGGCTGTGTCCAGGAAGACAAAAATGATTGCCGACTGGGCAGTCTAGTTTATTTTTTACAGAACGTAAATGTTAAGCAAAACGATCACCCAATCGGCGGCTAGTCTCCCCAACATATAGTTTCGAGCACAGCTTACAGATAATCACGTACACTACATTTTCCGTAATACAGGTAAAACCGTTATAAATTGTAAATACATTGTCTGGACCGCGGACTTCGCTAGTTTCCAATACAAAAGGACAATTTATATGACATTGAGCTTTCTCGCCTATGGGATAGAGAAATCTCGTGATTTTGGGTGGGTAAGAACAGTTCCTTTTTTTAGCGGTGTGAGATTTTCTTGTCTTGTACCCCCGGTACAAGACAGAAATCACCAAGCAACATATTCTGACGTCATTAACGTCGCTTAGGAACGTCGGATGTCAAGTACGACTTGGTTGTAAATAAATCGTAGTTTGTGATTACAAAAGTGAGAAAATAAATCAAACGCCGTTGAAAATGCAAGATTATATGAATCTAACACCGGTGAAAAGGCAAGATCAAGAAATCTCAGACACCCAAGGGTAAGATTTCAATATTTCTCTGACGAGGCTTGCCGAGTCAGAGAACCATTGAAATCTTACCCGAGGGTGTATGAGATTTCTAAATCTTGCATTTTCAACGGTGTTTGATTTATTTTCTCACTTTTGTAATCACAAACTATGATTTATTTACAACCAAGTCATACTTGATATCCGACGTTCCTAAGCGACGTCAATGACGTCAGAATACGTTGCTTGGTAATTTCTGTCTTGTACCGGGGGGTACAAGACAAGAAAATCTCACACCGCTAAAAATAGGAACTGTCCTGTCTCAAAAGTGAGAATTAGAAATCTCAGACACCCTCGGATAAGATTTCAATGGTTCTCTGACTCGGCAAGCCTCGTCAGAGAAATATTGAAATCTTACCCTTGGGTGTCTGAGATTTCTTGATCTTGCCTTTTCACCGGTGTTAGATTCATATAATCTCACCCCTTTGCGGGGGGCTTTCTCACATCAATCGCAAGCACGTGCAAAAAAATTCAAGATGTCTGCCATTGCTTCGAATTTTCAAGCGATTTATCCAGTTATATTTGATTTCTAATTCAATGAATCTCTCTGTTTAAATAAAGAATGGACATGTACCTTTTAAGCTGAAATGTGTCATGAACTGCGAGGAATGCAGTTTTTATTTAAACGGAGATTTAAAATAGTGCGCCAATTGTTTGACAACGAAGTTACCATCCAGCTTTGGTAAACGTAATTGAATTGTGACGTCATATTTTTCCCGGGAACGTTTGTGATATATCTATGTGAAAGTCACAGCTAAAGAAAGTTTTTCGGGTTATTTCAGAACGTTAAAGCGAGAAAAAGTATCAGACCCTCGTGAAAATGCGAGATAGGCTAATCTCAAACCCTCAGGCCAAGATATCTTTTGTCCATCCCTCGGCAAGCCTCGGGATGGACATGATATCTTAGCCTTCGGGTTTGAGATTAGCCTATCTCGCCTTTTCCCTTGGGATAGATACTATATGTCTCGCAACATATATTTTTATTTTTCTTATAGTATATTTACTATATTTTTATCAGTTGCGACCATGCCCTCCTTAAAGTTTCCAATTTATAGGACATTAAGCTGTCTCGCAACATATATTTTTATTTTTCTTATAGTATATTCACTATATTTTTATCAGTTGCGACCATGCCCTCCTTAAAGACCTGTCCTTTTGTATTGGAAACTAGCGAAGTCCGCGGTCCGGACAATGTATTTACAATTTATAACGGTTTTACCTGTAGTGTACGTGATTATCAAGGTTACAATTGCGCAATTAATGTTGTTCGGAATGCATCTAGTTTTTTACCCAAGATGAAATTCAGAATTAATCAATGCAGTACGTGCGATTGGAGGAAACTTATTGTAATAAAATCACCTATACACTAGTAATATAGAATTCATTAATATTTATTCACTTTTTATATCTTTGACCTGAATCCCGGATATGTTTATGTCAGGGGTCGGATTTAAAATATTTTCCATAAAAATACCGACCCTTTTTATAGCCCCTGTTTTCACCAAGAAGAGCAATGGGAACCCCCATTTTTCATTCCGAAATTTGAAAGATCTCAGTACCGACAAATTATTAGAGGGACCCCGGAGTTGAAATTCGGTTGCATCTATTTTTAGAATGCGTCACACTGGGGTACCCCCCTATGGAAATAGCATTATGAATAATTGCGCATTTGTAACCTATATCAAAACCAGAATTTTCATGTTTTCGAATATTAAAGTTTATTTTATAGTAATAAATTATTAGAATTTGTGTAAAAGCATAATTCAGCATAAGTAAAACTTTGTAAACTATGTGACGTCGTAGCTATAGTCTATTTCTGGATTTCTACAATTTTGCACCATGGAGAATGGGTATGCTACGATAACCGGTTCTGTATAGAATTTTAAGCATGCGAGTAGCAATAGGCCATATCTGAGTTCTGGTATTTAGGTTGAGGTTTTTGTTTGTCCGCTCTACGTCACAAACATGTCCGCCCCATGTGACCAGTTTAATGACGTTTAAGGCTTTATGACGTGACGTTTTCTATACTATGACGTGTTGAAAAAAGGCCCGGTAAATCCCGATACTACAGCTCGGATATGGTCTATTAAACGTTTGATTATGTTGAATTAGATATAATACTACACACAAGGTAGATTCTTGTAAATTGAAACGTGTTTTTGTAGGGGAAAAAACTTGGTTTTAAAATAGAAAATTTTTAAGAAATTCGCGAAAACGGCATATATCTAAAAATGCCCCCTTTACCATAAAAGGCAAATCGAGAAGTAACTTCTGTTTGTTTGAAATCGTTTATATTAAATATAGTATTCTGGCTTTGTGTCATGTTTTACGCAACTTTTCCCCATTTTTGCAGTATATAGTCTGTTTCAAAATTGTACTTTTGCACAAAATTGACGTATTTGATGTTTTTTATTCCAAATATGGCTTTATGATAATAGAAGTGATCTTCATATTCACCAAACTGGATGACTGCTCAACATCTACAAATGATCAGGGCAAAAGGACGAGAATGTCAACGGACAAGAAAGATTAATACCGTAATGTCTCCAGAAGACGACATATTTTTCGGGAGGGGGTGTCTTCGGGAAAATATTCTCAAAAATAAATAAACCAGTACTATTCTTTTAAATATAGATAGAAGAGCTCCTATAACATTAAACTAACATACAATATACAAGTGGTCACATTCCGAGATTTTGAGTTACCGTATAGGTTACAATTGCGCAATTAATGTTGTTCGGAATGCATCTAGTTTTTACCCCAAGATGAAATTCAGAATTAATCAATGCAGTACGTGCGATTGGTGGAAACTTATTATAATAAAATCACCTATACACTAGTAATATAGAATTCATTAATATTTATTCACTTTTTATATCTTTGACCTGAATCCCGGATATGTTTATGTCAGGGGTCGGATTTTAAATATTTACCATAAAAATACCGACCCTTTTTACAGCCCCTGTTTTCACCAAGAAGAGCAATGGGAACCCCCATTTTTCATTCCGAAATTTCGAAAGATCTCAGTACCGACAAATTATTAGAGGGACCCCCGGAGTTGAAATTCGGTTGCATCTATTTTTAGAATTGCGCCACACTGGGGTACCCCCCCTATGGAAATAGCATTATGGATAATTGCGCATTTGTAACCTCAAAATTATATGTTGGGGAGACTAGCCGCCGATTGGGTGATCGTTTTGCTGAACATTTACGTTCTCTAGGAAATAAAGTAGACTACCCAGTCGGCAAGCATTTTTGTCTTCCTGGACACAGCCAGCATGATCTACAGATCACTGTTCTAACCAAAGTGGAAGGAGGTCGTGATCATAGACGTATGCTTGAACAGCGAATCATCCATCGCCTCGGTACAGTGCGTCACAGGGGAATAAATGTAAAACAGAACACAGTAGATTAGATATTGTTTTTTGTATTAACTAATCATCCTTTGTTTGTCTTTTTGTTATTTATTTGTTTATCCATTGACTTTGTAATTTCTTGTAATTTCAGCTAATCATCTTTTGTTTGTCTTTTTGGTATTTATTTCCGCCGTGCGCGGTCCCGGCTGAAGAATAGGCCCGCAGCATCCTCTGAGCTTGGAGTATGAGCCATCCTAACAGAGGACCCCGAGGGAACCCCGGGATATAGAAATAGGACCCAGTATCTCCGGCTTGCGGGGTGTGACCCCTCCTAAACGGAGGCTGACCCCGAGGGTCCCGGGATATAGAAATAGGACCCATTCCGTGGTTGTGCGGGATTAATAAATACACAACCCATCTTTCGGATGGGATGTAAACTCAGGTCCACGTGTTGGAAGAAATGCCACGCTTCCTGCACGTTAAAGAACCCTTGTAGCAAGCTCTTTTTGGGGTGGTCCGTAGGTGATCGGCTACAAGGCTAAATTCCCCGCCCTTGACGATTTCACCCTACTTTTCCAGTGGCAGTCAGAATTTCCCGTCCCATGGCCATTTCCATGCCCTAAAGTGATTATTTATCAACTAACTTGTTCTCGTCTTGATATAGCTGAAATATTGCTGAGTAGACGTTAAACAATATTCAATCAATCAATCAATTGGTATTTATTTATTTATTGATTTTGTAATTTCCACGTATACACCTAACGTTAAACATTTTTTTCTATTTAGGCCATTATTACAGGGTTTTAGTTAGAGACGACGGAAGTGAGACGTGTCTCTGGTCCACGGTGATGTCCTGTTCTTTTTTCATCCTAAAGGAGTTAACTCCGAAAATTTGGGCCTTTTCTTTCTTGTATATATATTTTTTAGATTTTAGTTTTATTGGCTATTTTTAATTTGTTGTTCTCCATGAACGACAGCTATACAAACTTTCTTATTTTGTCAAATTTATATGACATTAAGCTGTCTCGCAACATATATTTTTATTTTTAGTATATAGATTGATTGCCCGGCTGTCACGAGTTAAAATCGATGTTTACGTTTGTCTTTTGTCTCCTTTATGTTTTTCCTGTGTAGTTCACTGGCAGATTTTTATTTCAATTCTCTACTTTGTTGCAACTACTGACTGAAACTATACATAAAAAGTACAAATGTGGGAAAAAAACAGATATAGGAAATGCCAAATTTATTAGTTTTCGGTATCAAAAGAATCTATATTCATATTCTATCATAGAAATATCATTGCACTTGCTCTGCAGGTGGCAAGCCAGTTGGTGTTTGAGTTGTCGTGGTTCCCGTTGTAGGTGGGGTTGTTGAGGAAATTGTTGTGGATTGAGTTGTAGTGGTTACTGTCGTCGGCGTTGTCGTTGATGGAGTTGTTGTGGATTGAGTTGTAGAGGTAGCTGTCGTCGTGGATGAAGTTGATGTAGCGGATGGAGAAACGGTGATCGGAGTATAGGGAATAGTAACTGTCGTCGATGCAGTCGTAGAGGAAACTGTTGTGGATTGACTTGTTGTACCCGTTGTAGTTTGAGTTGATGAGGAAGTTGTAGTGGATTGGGTTGTTGTAGTCGTTGCCGAGTCTGTACAACCCAGTGTACAGGTATAAGATGGTACTGAATTCCTTTTATACCAAAATATAAAGCTTATATTGTATGTTCCTACGGACAACTCTTCGATATTAGTCATCCAAAATCTTCTTTTAGGCTTAGGACCAAAACGTCGACCTCTTTTTGATTGTTCCGTCATACCATTTTCCTTCTGTTCCATCATTTTTCGGCCTGAACGCCTTCCTCTACCAGGACCAGGTCGTCTTCCACCCCCGGAACCAGGTTGTCTACTACCTCCGAAGCCAGGTCGTCTACTACCTCCGAAGCCAGGTCGTCTATTTCCTCCCCCTCCTCTTCTTCGTCGACGTGGTACAAGAACTTCAAAAGGACTATGAACCTAAAATTGAAAGATAATGATCATGTTTATCATATCTATGTTAAACATGTGTAAACATAATACATTAAAAATAGAATGACATTTGACATGATAGTATTCAATTACTTCATATTCCTATATGATCATTTGTATTGGTTTTTCGGTATTCTTTTTACCCTGTAAAAACACATATTCTCTGTTACGAAATAGGAAATCGCTTTGAGTGATTTTTTGTGACGATTCGTCCTTTCATTAAATATTCAAACAGCGGCAGTAAAATACCGAAGGAACAAAGGGGTGGTATCCACAAAAATCGAAGTCCAAAGACATTTCCAAAACAAAAAACAATGACGTTAGATAGATACAAAGCACAGAAATGAAAATCACAACATTTAAAACCAGGACACTTACAGTGTGAACTCCCGTGAAACTGAGAGTGACATCAGGTGCTCCAGAATGGTAAGCATCTCCTGCTCCGTTAAAGCTTATTTTTTAAATATGGCTATGCCATGTAAAATGAACTATGCGTTTTATTGCTTATTTATTATGTTAACAGATTCACAAACAAAATGTGAGTTATATGCACCATAAACAACAATATAACTCATGCATGAATGATGTTCAGGACAGTCATTTTATTTACTGTTTCACATTTTGATTAAAGCATCACTGTAGAGCATGTAGTTCAAACAGTAATTTTGTGAAAAAAAGCAAGAACTGCAGAGTCAGGAAAATGGTCAGCCTTAATTAGTTTTCTTCCCTTCAGAAATTCTAAGGCCGGCTTCACTTCTTCTTGGATTTGACATTACCGAATTTGACTTTACCCTTGATTGATTCAATGACATGCAAACCCTTCCGCAGCATTCAGTGACATGCAAACCCTTCCACAGCACTTGATGTTACTTCACAATGTTTATGCTTTCGTTTTGAGCGTTTGAGTGTAATATCCGCGATGTTCGTATGTTTTGTGGGCGTTTTGTTTTTAGGCTTTCGTCCTCAAGTACTCTTGTTTTTTCCTAGTCTCTGGACTTTAATTTTCTTCTCGTGCTTTGTTCTTTTGGTATTCTACTACCGTAAATTCATTGATTTTTTTTTTGTAAAAAGGGGCCTATCGTATTGTAATCCTGTAGAAAATTATTAAACAGGGTTTAGTCAAGGTAGATACTGTCGTTTGAAAATTCCTTTGACACAATTTAGCGGAATTTGAGAGGATGCATGTAGGGATTAGGAAGGGATGTGTGGGCTCCGATTCTTTTTCAATTGTCACCAACCACATCCCTGCTTCAGGTCCTACGTGGATTTGTCCGAGGAATATCTGGGATGGGTTTGTTTAAAGATTCTGTCATATTCCAAAAGGGACCAAATTAAGCAAGTAATATTATATCAAATTTTTCATTAAAAACAAGTAATCATGTTGGAACTAGCATAAATGTCAATGGGCCCTCTACCATATCTGGAATGATCCCATTGAGACGAATTTTGAAAGTATGGATGATTTATTTTGTTTGTGGACGATCTTGGTTCTCATATTCATGATTAAATGAGAAACCGAGGAAGCGTTGTTCGACATCGAAAAATGCATTCCACTCAAGATGGTGAAATTACTATGAGTGTTTGCTCATTGTTAAAGGCCTCGTTTAGACTTCAAGATGAAGGACCAAAAATCACAAAGTTGTTCCACTGGATTGAAATCACCATTCATTATTATTGTTTTGGTCCAATGAACATTTAAGATAATTTTTTTCATATATTTATTCAGATTAGTTATTCTCGTGCAGTTTCGAGTTTGAAAAAAGATTCCTCGTATCGACGTGTATTGAATCCTCTTAAATATCATAAAGTATATGTCATGGTGCCTAAATCCTTCCCGGAATAACTTGAATCTCAACAGAGTATGTTGGTTATATAACATAGTTCGGTTTTCTGATTAATAGAAATTCTTGTGCGCATATGAAATCCTACATAAATATTTAAACAAAAAATACACAATCTCTAGGCCGAATAACTTGATCGGCTAATTAGCCAGTTTATATTAAAAAAAAATACCGAAGTTACTCTAAATTTTGTTTCCGCATATGACCATTTCGACAACGAATGTCTCTTTATTGCAGATGATATAAAATCAGTTGGAAGGCCATAAACCAAAAATTTGTAATTAATTAAGCTTATATAAGTATACCACTAATTATAAAGAAATGTAAGTTACCTGGAATTCATAAACATTTGCACTGAAGACAACTGAAGTTACGAAATCTAAGACTTCTCTCGTACTTGTTGTGTTTAATTCACAGAAACCCTCTTGTTCAGCTAATCTTCTATGTCTTTGGTGATGTTTTCCCATCTTCATCGTTGCTGGTTTTAAATCTTGTTTAATTTTATCATCACGCGCTAACTTGAGTTCGTGTTTAAATTCATCATCACGTGCTAACTTAAGGTCGTGTTTAAGTTCATCATCACGTAACGTCATTCGCTTCTCATTTGATTTGAGTTCAAGTTTAACTGGCATCACAGCTTGTCCTAAATCAACAATGGGTGTAATAGGTGACTTTGTTGTGGTAGTAGTATCTTTGTCGTCATCATCACTGTCATCACTATCTTCATCATCTACGTCATCAATGTCGTCAACATTTTCATATAAGTTTCTAATATTCCCACGGCCAACCGTCCTTTTCCTATACCCTTCCTTGCTGCTATCATCATCATCATCAGAAGAGGAAGAAGAAGAATCAGTAGAAGATGAGTAAGGCGTCTTTTTTCTATATCCTTCCTTGCTGCCGTCATCATCATCATCATCATCATCAAATCTATACAAGCTTCTTCGTACAATTTTAGTTGGTTTTAAGTTATGCTTGAGTTCATCATCACGTAATCTGTTAAATTTTCCATCTGCGCTTACTTTAAATCGAGCTGGTAGAATATCATGTTCAAGGTCAAACGTGGGTGACCTTTTGTCCATGGTGACAGCACCACCTTTCTTGCTATCGTCGTTATCATCGAGCAAGTTGTTAAGTTCTGCAATGTCATTTACACCGAAACTGTCATCGCTATTGCCGCTTGTCCCTGGAAGATCGTTATCTGGATTTGGAGGGATTAATGGAGGCCCATTTTTAGTTAAACCACCATTATCATACTGTAGTTGCTTTCCAAGAACGTTTGCGTTAGATTTCAGTACAATTACCAGACATATAAAAACTGTTATCCTCATCCTATAAAATTGAAGAAAAGGTAAACAATAAAATATCAAAACAGCAAGATATATATTTGTTTCTATTTTGACAACTAAATCTCTTTTGTGAATATGTAACACCAGAAGTATAATAAAAAAGAACGCTAATAACCTTCAGGATGATGTTCGCTTCTGAATTTGAAAAAAAAAAGATTTTATGTAAATGTGATGTTCTGTTAGAAAATTGAAAAGAAGTAATTTATAGATTGATGATCTCGTTTTTGAGATATAAGTGATTGAAAATTTAGCGAGAAACTGAACTCCTCCGAATTTGTCCTAAGTTTACCATTAGCAAGGTTTGATAATGAATAAGTGTGACAAAATAAATAGGATTTAATAAAATTTTTACAGAATGATCATAATATGTAAAAATTGAAGTAAGTGAGAACCAAACCGTCAATGAATTAACTGTAACTTTTTGGTATTTTGTTATTTATTACCACTGGGTCGATGTCTCTGCTGGTGGACTGTTAAGTTCCCGAATGTATTCACCAACTCAGTAGTCAGTGCTTCGGTGCTGACCCGAAAACCGATTTTATTGAAATTTGCAATATCTAAATTTTACAAAATTCTGTTAAAACCAAGAAGTATCTTCCTCATGCATAGCTCTGTCCTTAGCTGAATTTTGGCTTTTCTATTTAGATCGTTTTGGTTATTTGTTCTCTATTAGCTTTTTCACGTTTCTCGGTTGGTATGATCTGCACTGATAAGACATAAGTTGTCGAAATGCGCATATGTAGAAAATGAATTAACTGAAACTTTGTTATTCCTTAAACATGGAGATATGTTTTGTGATGAAATATACATTTTTATATGGATAAATATTGCTTTAACATTATATATTTTCAAAACTTACGTCAGAATCAGCTCAGCACAGAACTATGCATGAGGGAGTTGCTCCTTAGCTTTACATGGGAGAGATGATCCTAAGTTTTACATGGGAGAAATGATCCTTAGTTTTACTAAATTTGTAAACTTTGGAAGTTGTACCATGTGCCATTTATAGAATTCCCCCTTTCCTCATTCTTGCTTCGGTATTCGTTTGCCGATTTATTCTTTATATTTGAATATACTGATACATACAGTATACATTTTATCTCTCAAAAAGATCATTTTTTTGCTACATGGGTAAAAATTGCATTGATTGTCTTTTCTGTTACTGAAGAATCTTTCTTTTTAATCATGGACATCTGTTTTTTGTATGGAAATATTCATTTGTATATGGATAAATATTGCTTTTATATTTGGTACGCTTAATATTATTTTTCTCACTTTTGAAACAGAACTGTTCTTATGCTTTACGACGTGAGTTAAGGAAGCTTTCACGCATTTTTACCTCCTGAAACATGGCATTCTATTCTTGTTTCGAACTAAAAAATACATAATATTGCTCTCAGTCATGTCAACAATGGCATTACAAGGGTAACTTACAAGAAGTTATTCATTTTTGGTGAGAAAAAAAAAATAAAACGATGTTGAGGGTTCACGGCTAGATATACATAAGTCTAAAAAATTGTGATGCGATAGTTTTAAAATGAAACAAAGAGCAAATTTCTATCAGCGGGCGACCTCCCTGGTACATTTCCGCTAAAAAGACTATAAGATATAAAACCAAGTAATTGATATCTTGAGATCTTCGATTTTCACCATTAAATGCAAAAATACCTAAAACTGCCGAAAAATGAGTCATTCCCACTCACTCTCTGTTAAATAACAAAATACCGAAGTTACTGTGAATTTAGTTTAATTCTACATATGCGCAACTTATGTCTCATCAGTGCAGATCAAGTCAAAACATTTGGAAATCCATTAACCGAAATATGTGTAAAAGCTGATAGAGAACAAATTACCAATACGATCTATATGCATGAGGGAGATACTCCTTAGGTTTTAAATTTTTTTTTCTAAATTTCGATTTTGCAAGATGTCAAATAAAATCGGTTTTCGGGCCAGCACCGAGGTACATGTACTAGCTACTGGGTTGGTGAATACCCTCGGGGACTAACAGTCCATCAGCAGTGGCATCGGCCCAATGGTAACAAATAACAAAATATCGAAGTTACTGTGAATTTAGTTTAATTCTGCATATGCGCATTTCGACAATTTATGTCTCATCAGTGCAGATATAAATTCACCCTGGCTTACAGAGGAATTTATTTCATTCGATTATTGTCGAAAGCCAGATTCAAATTTTGCAATGGGGAAAGTAAGTACAAAAATTTTAAGAATAACAAAAAAGCCACAATTGTCCTACCTCATTTCTCTTTTGTAAACATTATAAATAAACGGTAATTATTTTTGATAAATATCCTGTTCATTATCCCTTTATTAAGATGTTGATTTCATTATATCAGCTAACATCCTTATAAACTAGTAATCTGCCATATTAGTTTAAAGCTCTTATTTATAAAAAATCTAAATCCTATATTGAATGCAAAGACTTATATAAAACTATTTAAAAACAAAACAAAACAAAACACCCCCAAATATCAATAATAATATTAATAAAACTAAAAACAATACACCCCCCCCAAAAAAAAATAACAAAAACACAATAAAAAAATCAATAATTAACATAACAAAAAAATTAATAATCAGAAAAAAAAGAAAAAAAAAAACAAAACAAAACAAACAAACAAACAAACAAAAAAAATGCAACAAACAAAACACGAAAAACCCAAAACACTCAAACACAAAGAAAATATAACTTAGTTTTATATGTCTAGCTTTCAAGCTTCACCGTATACTTTTAAAAAAAAATTTCATTAAATGCTTTTCAGATAATGAAGGAAAATGAATTCTATATCGAATAATTTCTATCAACAATGAGAATGGCAGTGTTTGTACTTTTAAACATATAAAGAATATGAGGTAGATGCACACGAAAAGTCTCTACGAATAAATTGTAGAATGCTTTTTTGTTGTTCTTCATCTTGAAGTCACTATGGCGCCTTCAACAATGAGCTTTGCCAATACCTCTTAAAATGTTCAAGATGGCCCCTACCACTGGTCTGAGCGCTATTCATTGACAGAAATTGAGCAACGCTACATTCCTGTATCTTTGCTTTTCGTCATGGATGAAGGGTAAACAAACAGGTGTTGTTACAATTGCTGCCATCAGTTGCCAATTTAAAAGACTTAAAGAAGTCAATCACAATATATAAACAACAACCATAAGGCACTCATCACGTAAATTACAAGAAAACTTTGCATATGAAATAGTAAGATGTTGGCACTATAAACATTTGAAAAAAATAAAAAATGGAAAAATTTGAAAGTTTGATGGTATATCCATTTGAGAAATTCTTTCAAGAACAAGTGCACCATAGCTGATAGGAAGCATACATCTCTTGCACGGGGAAGTCAGCATATTACAAACTTATCAAATAACTTTTTGGTAAAAAAACTCAATAGCACACAATGTTCAAAAAGTAAAAGTAGAGCAAAATTACTTTAGTGAAGGGCTTCAGAATGGCCTCCATTCAGATATGCTTCACGATGAAAAACAACAATAAAAAGCATGGTTACATTTCATATTTTTAGTATGAATTTGTAGAGACTATGTCTCATGTGTTTTTACTCCATATCCCTGAATTGTTGATACATATCTTTTACTGTATGTATAATAAGACAATAACCCCAAACCATAAAAGTTTACATATGAATATAGTGAAGTATTTTACGTTATCTTACTAAAAACCGCGAAATGGAAGATAATTTGATTGGGTGAATGATGGCGAGCAGAAAGATGTTCTGGATTGTTCTTATTTGCGATTTAAGGAAATTAGTGCTATGAGTAACTCAAAGTTCTCATTTTGTTTATTTCCTTATTTATATGTAACAAAATACAAAATGCCGAAGGTGATGATTGTTGTTGTTTGTTTTGCACCAACTTTCTCTTTTTGTCACTCTGGATTTCGACTCGTTACAACTTTACTAATTTTGTTATTACCATCATTTGTCAGTTTGATTAACGTGTCTCAATAACTGTCTAAATAACATTTGCACAAAGTTTACTTCATTTTTCCTTTAATTTCAGATGTCCCCTCTTATTAATCAACTTTGTAACCTCCTCTAGTGTGCATTATATATTGCTACCTATATTTTGTACGGTACAGATTTTTTTGTTTATACAGAATATTTTGTATATATAAATTGTGTGTTAGAGGCGACAACCGGATTATTACGGATGTTATGATTCATGACTAGAAAAATGAAAATATATGAAGAAGCTGCACATGGGACAAATTATCTACAAATTCGTTGTAAAACTATAAATGGAACAACGCTTTTATTGTTCTTCTTCATCTTGAAGTCTCTATATGACCTCCAACAATGAGCTCATACCTTATAATTAGTTGAAGAGTCCTCAACACCAGTTTGAGTGGAAGTCATTACTAGATGTCGAAAACGCTACATTCACGTTTTTTACTACTCATGGATACGGGATTATTAACAAACAAAATTGGCAAAACATCTTTTTTTCGCCATCATCCATTGCCCGTCAAAAAAGACTAACACAGAAGACAAAAACAACATATAAACAACTGTACCACACTCATCGAGCAAATTGCAAGAACACTTTGTATTATAAAAAAGTAAGATGCTGGCAATATAAAAATGGGATCAGAATAACATTTTGAAATTTAAAAAAAATAATAATAAAAATGCCAAAATTTGAATTTTTTATTGTGTATATATATAAAACTTTTTCTCAAAAACAAGAACACCATAACTGAAATTATATAGTGTGCATACATCCCTCGCATGAGGGAACACTTTCACCAACTCCACACAGCAAAAGAGGAAAACTCCAGCCTTAAATTAACAATGAAGAGATATAGAATAAATGTTAACGATACAAAGTCTTCCAAATACGTGGTAAAACGAAGCAATGGAACTACCCTTTTATTGTTGTTCTTCAACTACCCTTTTATTGTGAACTACCCTTTTATTGTTGTTCTTCAACTACCCTTTTATTGTTGTTCTTTCAACAATGAGCTGTGTTCATACCTCACAGTAAGGTTTAATGCGGAGCTCTGGCTTGAGTTTGACCGGTAAACATTGTTAGATGCCGAACAACTCTACATCCGTGTATTTACTATGTAGGATCGATCATTTATGTTATAATGACGATCAAGTTTGATATGTAATATCACAATAGACGATGGGAGATAACTCCAAATGTATTGTAAAATCATTTGATGTTCTTCCCTTACAGTTAGCTTGGTATTTATTACCACTAGGCCGATGCTGCGGCTGGTTCCCGAGGGTATTTGCAACCTTAGTAGTCAGTACCCTTGAAAAAAAAACGATTTTATTTGAAAGCTGCAATATCAAAGTTTTGAAAAGTTTGTTTAAACTTAAGGAGTTAACTATTTCCTATGCTAATTTTGGCTTTTTATTTAGATTCTATTGGTTTATTTGTTTTCTTTCGGCCTTTACACACATTTCGGTTTATGGTAGACTTTAGTATTCGATTTGATAACTTATACGTCATTGTCTGAAACATTTAGAATCAGTAGTAATCCTGTAAAGATACTAAGATACATGTAGATTTCGAAGTCGTTGGAAAATTGCTACACAGAAAGGTAGTAAGGAAAATTATTATTTGCAAATATACAATAACATACATTATACCACAATTAATTAAAAAACGTATTTAAAGTATTGAAGAGTCACAGGGTCAAAGAAAATCATAAATGAATCAAGGCTTTTCATTTTTTAAACATTAAATTTCATATTTTACTGTCAACTTTCAGGTTATAAATAAGGCAGATATTGTCATAACATTGGTATCCTTTATGCATCAATCCGATTCATTACAACGATTTAATATAGTCAGTAAGACTTTATACCTTGTGACATGCCGACAGTCTGATGTGATATATCCGAACAAAAGCACTGAATGAGACATCTATTAAAAGATTTAATAAAATAGATGATGCTGCGAAGCTTTTGCAATAAAACTCAATGGACGGCATTGATCGACTGTAATATAAGGTAAAACATATGTACATGTACATTAATCCAAACATAAAAATGTCATTAAAATAACACAGAAGAGAATAAAGATTTCCCGAGTACATCGGCAATTATTGCCTTCGAGTTTTCGAATATGATATATCTAAATAAAACAGAGAATAAAAAGTTTACTTATGTTCTCTCCTGTTTTATTAGAGTGATATTTTTATGTTTCATTTTGCATAAATGTACATGTACCTTTTATTGTATGAGATATTAAATTTGATGAATGACTGAATTAAGAAATTACAATAAATTTAGTTTTTCCAGATAACAATATTCACAACATATATCTCTTCAATACAGATCAAGTACAATCAAGAACTGATCACAAAATACCGAAGTTACTGTTAATTTAGTTTCTGCAATTGCGCATTTCGACAATTTATTTCTCTTCAGTGCAGATCGTGAACTCTCCCTTTCTGAGTAGCAATATACCTACCTCTCCAGCTTATTGAGTGTACATTTCACAGTTGTGGTTAACTGTCGAGCATGTAGTTTATACGGTAATTTTTTAATAAGAGCAAAAACACTATCCTGAAGGCTACTAAATCAGGGATTTGTTCAACCTTTGTTACTTTCATCCTTTAAGAAATTCTATGGCCGTCAGGTTAACATCACTGATAGATATGACGTGTCTGTATCCCAAATGAAAACGGGCATTTTTAGCCAGATTACACGTCTTCACGGATTTGACATAACATGTTTTGACTCAACACTGAATTTACTCATTGATAGAGTGACGGGTGCCGCTTAGCGGAGCAGGACATGCTTACCCTTCCGGAGCACCTGATGTTACTCCCGGTTTTCATCGGAATTCCCACTATGAGTGCTTTAGTTCTTAATGTCGTCTTTTTATTTCCATACATTGTGGCTGTCTCACGTCCTTGTTTTGTATTTGTTTTTCTCTGTGTTTTTCTTTTGGTGTTTGATTTTTGTGATTATCACTTCCTTTGTTCCTTCGGTATTCTACTGCGATTATATCAAAACATTGCAAAATCCAAATACTGAAATATCTGTGATGTAAAAGCTGAAAGAGAAATTACCAATAGGATCTAAACAGTAACACCAAATACTGCTGAGGAAAGAGCTATGCGAGAGGGAGATACTCATTATTTTTGAACAAAATTTTGTTAAAATTTAGATGTTGTAAGTTTCCAAACAAAAAAATCAGTTTTCTGTCAACACCTAAGTACTGGCTACTGGATTGGTAAATACCTTATGGGCCTAAGAGTCCACCAGCAGAGGCATCGGTCCAGTAGTAATAAATAACAAAATACCGAAGTTACTATTAATGTAGTTCTGCATATGCTTTTTTCGACAACGTTTGTCTCTTCGATGAATTTAACGATGATAGAAATCAAGAGGGTGTACACGAAAAGCCAAAATTAGCTAAGGGAAGTGCATTAAAAATTTTCATACATATATTGCAAGTTACAAAATAAAATCGCTAGTACGGACCAGCATCATCATACTTGGTCATTGGGATCTTGAAATAACGAACAACAAGCAGATAAATCTAACAAGTATTATTAGTTTATCAGATTATCGAATATATCTACAGATGCCTATTTCGACAACGTACGACACTTCAGTGAGGATCCAGTCAAACTATAATAGGAAGGCCTTGTATCGAAAGATCTATTAAGCTGATACGAAACAAATAACCAATTACAATTAAATCAAAAGCCAAAATTCAACTAAGGAGAAAGCCTGAAGTGTGTAAAACCTACATATTGCAAGTTACTAAATAAATAAAATAAATACTAGAGCTGTCGCCGAATGGCTACTAATAATGCGCCCGCTCACTGAACTCTGAATCAATATGACAAGTGCAACTTTAAGTGTGTGTGGACACAAAACAGGTGTTGCCACAGTACAAGTATTGACCAATGATATACCCCTTTTTTTCCACAAAATATACAAGTTCTCAGCACAAAAATAATTTCTGTGGGTGCTCGCCTTTTCAAGTTTTCATAATAACAGTCTTTTTCAAAACATTGATTACCACAATCATTCTTTAGTTGCAAGGCAACCTTCCCGTAAAGTTTCATCCAATTTGTGCCACTTTGAATTTTCACGCCCTTTTCAAGTTTCCATGGCAACGGCAGCCATTTTGAAAATTCTGAGACACAAAATCATTTCTATGGATGCTAGACAACCTTCCTGTAAAGTTTCATCCAATTTGAGGCACTTTGAATTTTCCCGCCTTTTTCAGTTTCCATGGCAACCATGACCATTTTGAAATTTCCAAAAGATGTGTGTGTGTTTGTACATCTACTTATTGTTAGTCAGAATCCTTTGAAATAGTTGGAATTTGCATGCCAAGTCTCTGAAAAATATCAAAAGTTGTGTTTTTTGTTTGTACGGACGGACGAACGGACGGACGTACGTACAGACAAGGGTAAAACAATATGCCCCCGGGATATAAAAGCGGTTTTCATGTCGAATACTGTAGTACTTTATTACTGGATTGGTGAATACCATCGAGGACTAGCAGTCGAACATCAAAGGCATTAACCTAGTGGTAATAAATAACAAAATACCGAAGTTACTGTTAATTTATTTTCTGCATATGCGCATTTCGACAACTTATGTCTCATCAGTGCAGATAAAAGCAAAATATTAACATTAACCGTAAAGGTGTAAAATCTGATAGAGAACAATAACCAAAAGGATCTAAATAGAAAAGCCAAAATTCAGCTAAGGACAGAGATATGCATGAGGGAGATACTCCTTAGTTTTAAACAAAATTTTGAAAATTTAGTTATTGCAAGTTTCAATAAGGTCGGTTTTCGGGTCAGCACCGAAGTGCTGACTAATTACCGTGTTTCGTTTCTATAGATGGTCATTACGAAAACTTTTATTTCTTTAATGCAAATACAATCAAAATATTTGGAAGGCCATAAATCGAAAGATCTTTAAATATACTAGTTTTTGATTGGATCTTATAAAAAATAACTTCTAATGTGAAAAAAATTCAGCAAACAGAAGGGCAAACTTTGTGCCTTGTTTGTTGATAAACGCGTCTGGCCAAACAATGTTAAATATCTAAAAGTGAACCTTACTTCACAATAAGTTAAACAAGGATAGGATATGGAGGAAATGCGTATGAGACAAAGCCTTTACAAATAGAGGTTGAAACTAAACAATTGGACAAACCTTTTATTGTTGTTCTTTATCTTAAAGTCACCATGAGACCTGCAACAATGAGCTTTGTTCATACCTCGTAGTAAGTTCAAAACGGCCTCTATCACTTCATTGCTAGATGTCGCAAAATATTTAAGTGTTTATTTTTTTATAGACGACGGCTAAAGAGGTATGTGACAAAATATAGAGGTATATGGACATGCGAGCTGAGCTGTTAAAAGTAACAAAATACCGCAGTTACTGTTTATTTACTAAAAGGGATCAGTTTTCAAATCTGAAAAAAAAACAAGTAACAACGAACACATAAGAAAATTAAATAAGCAGAAATACTCTATAGGGAGAAGGCTTGGGCCCAATAAAACTAGTTTAACACCGCCGCAGCAGGTTTGCGCCT